>OZ020604.1:163533100-163719340 GCA_963971545.1 Philophylla caesio
AAGTAGTTGAAATCTAATGCAAAACCGGATAATTGACGTGCTCCCAGGACATCGCATGTCAATAAAGTTTGTTGATGCCAAGAAAATAGGAAGAATTTAAGCCACCTATAGTTGGAAAAAATTACCCCAAATTATTGTTATTAAGGACTTGAGGAAGAAAATTCACATACTTACTACAAATACAATAAAGACGCGAACAGATAGATCAAAACACCACGTGTAAAATGATTTTACCATGGCATTATTTTACCATGATATCGCTAATGGCAAGAGACATGTTCCAAAGACACCAAAATTCCTTATCTGTTATGGTTTGGGTTGCCATATCTCGAAAAGGTGTATTGCACCTACTTTATATTAAAGCCTTTAAAGCGCTGCAGGACCATTTAAAGTCTAATGCTGGGGAAATTATTCAAAATGAGACAATATACCGCGATGTAGCGTAATCTTTAACAATTTACAAAACTTAATTTTAATTTAATGCGGAAAGTGGGGAAAGGGGCAAACGCTAGCTAGCTGTCGGCTTTACTTCAGTACCTAATTTTATAGGAAAGAAGAAAAGAAAATACCTTCCGCACTCTCAATTTGTTCGAACCGCGTTCAATCTTTGGACTGGATTAGTGATAGCATTCACTTCCTCCTTTAGACGTGTCTGCTATCCTATACAGCAAGCGCGTTTAGTGCACAATTCAATTCAATTCGATGTAAATTGTTTTTTTTTTTTCATTTTAGCGCCTTGGTGTTTGACATTATTTTTATTTGTAGTACATGGCTGATGTTTGTTTCATAGTTATCTTACAAAATAAACAAATCTTTTATTAAATAGTTATAACCAAAATTCGCTTTACAAATAGTAAGATTACAAAAGTTTCGTACCCGGAACAAAGCAGTAAAATAAAAAATGATTTGATGTTTAAAGCGCTGATCAACAAACCCTCCCTAATGCTAATCCCGCATACCCAGCATTTACATAAATTGTTTATAATTATCAATTGTGGTTTATTAGGGCCAACTACATTTTTTCGGTATTATCAAAAGTTCGGCATATACATTTTCTTTTTTCATCCCCTTTCTTTCCACCACTTTGATGTAGTAAACCCAAAACTCGCTTGTTTCCGTTCAGTGTATTTGCACTCATTTTGTACATAAGTACACATATACACAGGCAGAAGTATATGTATAAACTGAAACATTTTTTTGGGGTCATTAAGCGAGTTCTTTATTTACAGTTGATTTAAAAATATTTTTTTTAGGTGGCGCATAACTTTACGGGCTCTTCTTAATTTCCACTTCACATTAATTGATTGAATTTTAAGCAAATTTTGTATATATGCGTTGTATGTGTTTCGGTTTATACACTCTCACACTTACATGTTTACATATTAGTATAAATCAGTGGCGCATCAGCAAAGTAGCGAGTGAACCGAAAGTTCATTTGTAACAAATATTTACGAAAATTATATTTGGTATGAATTTTAGTAGCAGAGTTTGCTGCCAAATTTTTTGTTGATATTAGAAAAAAAAGGCGTGAGGACAAGGTATTTATGAAATTTGGTAAAGCTCAGTAAAGCATGAGGCGATGCATACATACATACATCAAAAGATTATGGTTACACGTTAAATACTCGTATTAAATTCATTTAATTTTATTCATTTTATCGGAATCAGTTCCCGAATTTTTCAGTATCTCTTCGCAAATATTTGAAAATGGCTATTTGATTTGATTTGATTTATTTCAGTTTAAAGTAAAAGTGCAATAAGATCTTAAAATCTTTTGTAGCACAACATCAGGTAGGTATTACAATGGGACATTAAAATAATAATGAAAATTAACATACATATACTTAACAATAAAAACTATTTGATAAATCCATACATTTTTAAAACAGTTTTTATCTATTAGATACATAGTTTCGTAGGTTACTAGAGTATTTTTGTATAATATACATATGTATGTAGATAGTTCACCGATTTTAGAAAAGTAGTTATATTAATATTATTATTATTTGCCTTTGTTTGCTTCTAGTTGCAGAAGGAATAGAGTTCCACACCCTTATAGCATTGACGAAAAAACGTCTGGTTAAGTGTTCATACTTAAAAAAAAGTTACAATTAAATCATAAGACCGTTCTGACTTAGGAAAAATTAATTTCTCATATAAGTGTTGCGGAGACTTTGTACATAACTGTATAAAGAGAAAGGTGCAATTTCTAGCTTCTAAATTTTCATTAATCTCACATCCCAATAAACTAAGGCTCCCATTAGCAATATGGTAAAATGTTCGTACTCCAGTGACATAACGCGTAACATTATTGAATAAGGTATTAATTTTACGAGACGATCTGGAGTCGAGCTTACTATAAACCACCTTAGAGTATGTAATTACAGGAAAAATTAATTGAAGAGCAAGTTTTTGTCTATTGATCTACGAGTAAATGATGCCGATTGACATAGACTCCTCAAAGTAATGTAAGTATATTTAGCTGGATATAGAGTTAGTATGATCAGCGCAGTTAAGTCTACTACTTATTTCAAAACCTGAGTTAGTTAATTTTTCATCAAACTTTTAAGGATTGTTGCTGTTAAAGTTTATCTTTAGTCCCGAATGCTTCTAAACAGATCTAGAAACGGGGTTGAAACCAGTCTCGAAATAAAATGGTCTAAACTAATTGTGAATTTGAACCAAAATGGCATTGAAATATTCGATGAATGCTCATTTAAACACCCAAAGAAGTTGGACAGCGTTGATAATATTTATAATAGTATCACAGGGTGCTACAGAAGTTTTCAAAAATTGAAACACTACAAATTAGGCAATAAGCAGTAACAAACTTAATGCGCGGTTAACACAAATTTGGCACTTGCCAGAAGGTAAGATCGGCCAAAATTCCTTAGGCGGCTGATGCGCCAATTAAGCAAGCAAGTAAGAAGGTAAGATGTTAACAAATAAAAAAAAACATCTTAGTAATACACAAATATTGCAGTAAGTTAACTTATTGTCGAACAGTTTTTTAAATGATAAATATATTTTACTTAAGGGATCGATGATTAATTGCTTTAGAAAAAAAAAAACAAAATCATTATTCAGGTAATTAATGTAATATAATAATAATGAAATAATAATAATTTGGTGCTTACACTATATAGCTCAGTGTTTGGCCAAGCTTCTCCTAAGTTTTGTGGTGTACGTCTTTAATGTTGTACCACAAATGAAGGGACCTACAGTTTTGTGCCGACTCCGAACGGCAGATGTATTTAATCAGAAGCTTTTTCATGGCAGAAATACCCTCGGAGGTTTTCCATTGCCTTTAGAGGCGTGACCGCTATTAGAAAAAAACTTTTCTTTGATTAAAGGCCTTCCGAAATATAACTGTAAAATGCGGTAATTACCGAGCCGTTAGACGGACTATTAGACGTGTGACATTGCAACCCGTGGTTTTGACGACTTTTGGTTTCAAAAATATGGCCCACTGGACATGGTTTTCCTGCAATTCGGTGAACAATTAATATCACGCCTCAGACCAATTAATTGACCTCCCAGATAAAATCAAGTTCAAATTCTGTAGAGATTGGCAGAGATTACCACTGGCGTCCTAATATAATCGAGGCATTACTCTCAATATTCTCAAACGCGTCATTGAAAATTGGAACGTCCGGATAGACTGCCATTGGAAAGAAAATAAATAAATTTAAAAGTAGAGCAATGTTCAAAAAAAACTTTTTAATATTTTCGAAAAAGTGCCACTTTATGAATCATATAATTATTTCATATAGAAAGGAGTGCAATTTCCCCCTTTTTTCATTGTGTTCTTAACGTGACAATTGTGACGATAAAAGTGACTAATACTAAATTAGGATAACAATATAAAAGTGTCCTGATATTGCATATATTCTGAGCTTTTAATAATTTTTTATTTAAGGCAGTTTTAAATAGTTTGTTCTTGGCTCACAGAAAACTTTGAGACTACGCAGATACTACAAATTTTCGCAATTATCCAAATGTAAACAATATCGTATTTCTATAAAAAAAATCATTTATTACACAGTTTGTTCTAAGGAGTCGTTGCTAAAAACATATACATAGATATACACAAAATCAGCGAACTTTGAAATAATTATGAAAAAATTCTTAGATTTCGGTGCCCGAATCGTTTTCAAGTCAGTAATTTAGATTCTCCATTATTTTGCTGTCTGCAACATTTCTTTGTTATTTTGATTATTGGTTATTGTGATTAAAGTTTTTGATATTACACAGTGCGACCGTGAATTGAACCAGGGTATTATATAGGTTAACCAGCACAGGAGCACCTCGACTATAACGGCCACCAATTATAAACCTAACATTTTAATTAGTCAGAGAAAATTCAATTTGCATCGCTGATCGATATATATTTACTTAATTGTTGGAAACCGTTCCACGATTTTCTGCTTCAATCACATACAGGCATATATATAGAATCACATATTTACACTGCGTCGGTAATTATTGGAAAGACATAACAATAAGCGCAATTATGAAGATCATAGCAAGCACGAATATGAGTTCAAATATATTCCGAATTTCAGTATCGCTTCTTATCACTACACTGGCCCTGACGAAGGCTATTCAAGCCGAAAATGCCGACGAATCCAATAATGAGGCGATGGTGGGACGCGTTTCTAGCTAAATTCATTATTATTTTTATACTTTTGTTAAATTAATTGGATACCAACAACGAATTCTTTATTTTTACAGGGGAAAGATAATTCACGACAGTTTAGCGACCAACTCACGTCAGTAATGACTTAATTATTTATTAACCCAGTAAAAGAGTTCATTGATGCGATGAAAATAAAACTTAAAAAATGTACACAAGAATTTAATGTAACAAAAGCCGGCTTCATAATTCTTCCTTAAAATTTTAAAAATTTTAATGTGTTGGACTTTAAATTTATTACACGAGTGCTTGTTGGTTGAAATAAAATACGTAGGAATATGCAGAAAATCGAGACAATACATTTAAATGTACATATTTAAATATATTTTATTAATTATTTAAATTTAAAAAAAAGTATTAATTACAAAATTGTGAATTGATTGTTTGTAAATTATTTGTTAATTGTAAAACTAAACTTTATTTTGTTTAACTATTTTGCATATTTTTTGCAAAAGCTCTATATTTAAGAAATTTCCGGAACCTCTAATACATAGTGTTTTCTGGCATGCGGCAACAACACTTGCGTTAAAAATGTGGAATGCGCGAAGAGAGAAATTAAAATTCATTTTCAGATAAATGATGACATTAACTCTACACTTAGCTGCTGTAAATAAAAAAGAAACCCATTCCTGAATTTTTTAACTTATAGCTACAAAATTTTTGCCTAAAATGTTCATGAAAGTCGCACTAATTTCTTACTGTAAAACGTTTCGTTCCAAGGGAAAAAATTCCATTCAGCCGAGTGTGAAGTATATGTCCCGATTCGAATAAAAGGTGAGAGGTCAGAGATATGTGATCAAACGATGTAGAATTCAATTTTCTCGCGAAGGACGAACGATTCTTTCTGGAGGTACGAAACAAATCTTCGGTTGGTTGTCTTACGCCTGGTTGGATAAGTGAACCAAGACATTTTCGGTAAAATAAATAAGAAACTTTGTTCCTATAATGTTTTTAGATGCTTAGAAAACTTATAAATTGTTGCACAAAATATAAAAGAGCTGAAGTGGCTTTCTTTGTGAGAAGGGTTCTTATGGTTCTTAAGGTTCTTATGAGGAACAAATGTAGATATCAAAAAACCCATGCTAAATTCGGGTTTGTTACCGAATCCTGCTTCTAAGTAAATTAAATTTTTTCTGCTTCAGGTGTCTCGTTGACAACCATATACCTTATTATAGCGATTGATGGATTCAGTTATTGATTCAGAAGTCAGAACTGAACGGTTCAACCCCGTGGCGATACAACCCTATCTTATGCTACACACAGAGGAGCAAGGCAATTTGGTGGCTGAAATGCGTAAACGAAAAACGAAATTTAAAATTTGCGTCTTACATGTTCTGCACTGTGAGGTTAAAAATTGATTTGTCAGCCTGCCACCGTTTGTCGCTACGGCACTACACTGGGAAAGTCGCACAAGGGAAATAAGTGTTTGTGCATTTTTTTCGAGTACCACTGACTTTTAGAGGATATAATCATACGGAACGAGAAAAAAATTCACATGACGAGTTATGCCGTATATGATCACATCGCGACATGATGTGTTGATGTGATGTAATGTGACGATGCGATGTTATATGATGTGATATGATGTATCACATTGAAGTGTGATGTGACGTTTTCATATGTGCTGTAATTTGATGATAAAGTGTTATACGATGTGATGTGATTTGAAATAATGACGATGTGTTTAAATCAACGCTTGCCACGGTTATGGCTTAAACAATGTTTTATTCCTTCTTCTTTCTGATTAAAATTGTACAAATGAATTTTTTTTTTACATATTAAAGAGTTTCATCTCTGTTTTTTGGTTGTGACTTCAAATTTTCCAAGAATACAATGATTTTTTCATGCGTTAATCATGTACCAAAGCAAAGTTAATGCAAAATCATATTTTTAGTTAATTCAAATTTATTAATTAATTTATTTAAACAAACTGCACAGGCCAGATTTGTCTGCTGATATGACAGGTGGTGTCCGAGGCCCACCTAAAATTTACCTTCTCCATAAGCTTAGATCTAACCCTGTGTTTGTAGGACGTTAAAGGTAGGCCCACATCTAGGGCCGAGTTAATTAAGGGTAATTTAGGGTTGCCAGGAATGTCTTCGTGCCCAGGGACCCATACACCATGCACGGAGCTCATTTCTGCTAGCCAGTTTAAAGTTCTTCCACATTCAATGGCTACCTTGGAGGTTGTACCGCAATAATATAAATTTTTAATAGCAGCCTGGCTGTCTGAGTATATTGTTACGCCTCGTTCTAAAGGAGCTTTAGTTATAATGCTAAGAGCAGCGTCTGTTATTGCACTTAACTCGGCCTGAAAAACACTACGGTGGTCTGGTAACCGAAGGTAGAGGTTTAGATTGAATCCATCTGAGTGAATTCCGCTTCCTACACGCTAGTTCAGCTTGGAACAATCTGTGTATACAGTCGTTGACTCTGGGTCCAGGTCCACGGCTCCTATCCACTCGTTTCTCTCTGGGATTCTTGTGGAAAATTTATTTCCCAAACAGAGAAGAGGGTGGTGTAGCTAATCACATTTCGCACGAGTATTTCCCCTTTAGCACATTCTTTTGTTGGGAATTGGGAAAAATTTCTTCACTTTGACACGATTCGATATTAGTTTCAGTTACTAAGCTGTAATCTCGTTAACACCTGATAACAAATTTAGGCAGCACATAAACTAAAGAGTCAAACCTTATAGGAAATTACATAAAATCTTAAAACTTGCATCAGAATTCGAAAAGCATGTGTTGACGAGGTTGTATCAAAAAAAATTAAACACCTCAAAAAATAATTATTATTTCTGATCAATAAACAGTAACTCACAAAAAAGCATTATTTCAGAGCGAAAAATTAATACGCGGAAATAAACTTTATTTTTGATCAAAAAAATTTAACTTCATACATAAGCTATTAATAAAAATCGAAATATAAATACTAATAATAATTTTTATAATATATTGATCAAATTTTTTTTAATCGGAACAATTTCATATAGGGCTTGAGAAAATTAAACAAATATAGTATATTAAATACCGTTCTCCGATATTTGGAACCTTTTTATTTTTATCATTAAAAAGTTAAAAATAATCCTTATTTCGGTCTCTGATAGGAACGGAGAACAATGTGCAATTTTTTGCCGCAAATACCTAAATTAAAAATTATTAAAATTTCTTTAGATACTTTATCTTTTTATATTTTCTTTTAAATTTTTAGCATTTGTAATTTACATACTTATACCGTTGCAATATTACCGAAATCTCAACTGCGGTGGCAAAAATTACACTCTTTAGTTTAATATTAAAATAAAAGTGTGTTGCCATCTGTTACTATTTAAAATAAAAATTAAATCATCAAGAATTTTTTTTAATGTCAACCCTGCTTATATGCAAACAACTACTAATTTTGATAGTTTTTATAATACGTCGGATGCAACGTGGGTTATATAGAACTATTTATAATTTCTCTTAGATCAGTTAGCCATTTCTGCAACTTGATTATCCAAAATTAAAAAAATTCTTAGAAATGTGTAAATTCATTATTAATAAACTTAACAATATTTATCCGTTTTATGAAAAAGTTCATTAAATGTAAACAAGATGAAATCAAAGTTAAGAAAAATTTTGTTAACAAAATAACGACAAGAGTTCTGTCATTTCAAGATGAAGTGTTGTTGATGTGGAGAAATCGATCCTAATTTTGAGCAACGAGTTTGCTGGCTCCACTGACTACAACTTGTTTAAGCAAAATCTTCAGTTTTTGCACTTTGGAATGCTTTGACCAATCCCTTTTTGTGATATCGGTCTTACGAATTAAATGAATTGTTGCATTTTAAAGAAAAACCTTAAATAAATTATCAGATTGATACCTCTTAAATTTATAATTTTTAAAATATGTAGATAAAGAGTCAATATTCAGTCGTACAACCAATTTCCAGCAGGTTACCGTATCCAGTCAATATAAGGATATTAACTATTTTTATTAATCTTTATTTGTTGTTTTTTCTTAATTTTTTATATTTTTCTTGCATTTATCGACGATGTGCAAAAAATTGTACTTTTTTATATATATTTCGAAGATCCGCTATTATATAGAAATCTTTTTTTTAGCTCTTATTTGGACAGAATTTAAAAATTAAAAATTTTAAGGCAATTTTCTTTAATTTTTTTTCCCCTCAATCTCATGTTCATTTTAGTAATATAGCGATATGTAGTTTAGATATGGAAAACTAGCATTATGTGTAAGACCTTGTATGTATATGGTTTTTCCTATTATGAAATCAATGTTAACAATGCTCACATTTTGAAATATTTTTTCTTTACTCAATAGAAAAAAGTGTATCAGTCATCCACAGTTTTCAATCTCTTAACGCGAGAGTGCCGCATTGCATTCCCCACAATAAATTCAAATTTTAATGGCCAATTTTGACAATTTTAGCAAATAGTCATCAACGTGTATATTATGTATCTTTGTAGATAGACAAGTTGAGGTCACTCTATTTGTATCACTTATCACGCATCGATTCCGACAAAACTTTTTGTAGCGAAAACACAACCGCAGTTAGCAAGTTAATTTGGTTGTTCGTCATTAAAAATACCATTTAAAGCGTCCTTTTTGTAAATTTTAAACATTTTAAATATTCTCTTATTTTTATTTGCTTCAATCATAACCTCACACACATTTCCCTTAACGTCTGATAATTACTATATTCAGCTGTTGATGGAATAAAACGTCAAAAATATGTAATTGACAATTTTTCAAACTTCGGCAAATAAGTGACGTGGCGTCTAAGTAACGGGTGTTTTTTTTAGGGGTATAGAACTTCGAATTGAAATAAAACACAAGAAAATCGTTTTAAGGTCCATCAATTTGGCTTTATTGGAAGGAAAATTTTATGCCATTAATGTTTAAATATGATTTCGGGCATGTGGCCGCCGCGGCTGGCTCGAATAAAGCCAATTATACAGGTCCAATTTTCAACCACTTTTTCGAGCATATGGGGCCGTATGTCGGCAATAACGCCACGAATGTTGGCTTCCAATTCCCCTAACGTTTCTGGTAATCCAATGGTGTCAAATCACACGATCTTGGTGGCCAATTGACAGGTCCATTCCGCGAAATTATGCGCTCAGCGAATGTTTCCTTCAATAAATCGATTGTGACGTGCGCTGTGTGGCATGTAGCGCCGTCTTGTTGGAACCACAACTCATCCACATTCATGCCATCCAATTCGGGAACAAAATAGTCGGTTATCATGGCTCTATACCGGTCTCCATTAATGGTAACTGCCTCTTCAGCATTATTGCGGAAGAAGTATGGCCCAATGACTCCACCAGCCCATAGAGCACACCAAACAGTCAGTTTTTGTGGATGTAATGGCGTTTCAAGGGTCTCATGTGGATTCTCTTCACTCCAAATGCGGCAATTTTGCTTGTTGACGTAGCCATTCAACCAAAAATGAGCCTCATCACTGAACACTGAACTCACGGTAAACTTCGCGAACTGAACCATTATTTTCGAAATAAATTTGCACGATTTGCAAGCGTTGTTCTTTTGTCAACCTGTTCATGATGAAATGGCAAACCAAACTGAACATAAATGACATTAGAGTTGCCACATTTGACCACAAAATGCCAGTTTTATCTCTATTCGAAAAACAAACCTCTAAAAAAAACACCCTTTACGTAACATATCTGCCAGCAGAATAGGCCGGCATGTGCGCTTCTGAATGCACGTGCGTAAATTACTTGCAAAATAAATCTGAAATTTTGTAAACAAGCGTCCAATTCATCAATAAATGTAATTTTATGCAGCTGTATGGAAGAATAGCTTAAGTAAAAATAAGAAAGAAAATATTTCGTTTTCATGATAATTTCTTCTCACCTTCTCCATAATTGTCATTTCTCTCTTTTTAACATTATTAGCTTCTTTAAAGCGTAAGATTTTCTTGCTTTTGCATTTTTATAAAACTTCTATAAATACATTTAAGTGTGCTTGCTGCTCGTACTCACAATTGTAAGCAATTATCACGCACAAATTAGCATAACATAGAAACTAAAAGTACGCTCGTAACAATTTTCTTTAAAGTTTTCTTAATCACTTTTATTTTTTTAGTCCGTCAGTTAAACTGGACGAAAAATTTTTAAGGCCGAAATAAAAGTTCTTCCTAATAATGAACAAACAGCTTATCAAAATAAAAAAAATGTTGTTTAAATATACGATCTCGACGGGAATTCATGAGAATTATTGGTTATGTTTTCTATATAAAATACAAAATTGCTTAATATTGTGATGATGATATATGTAAGTCGTCATCTTTTGTAAGCGACTAGCAAAAGAACGTCCAACTCGCTTATAATCAACTCTCTTATATTTTGAATACACTTTACAACACAAGTCTGTCAAATTTAATAGTCGTTTATAAAATTTGCTAGCAAAACAAAACAAAATGAGTAATTCTTATAAGAGGCGATTTTACTTATGTAAGTCTACTCGATCTTGGTTTTTTTTTTTACTTATTTTGATGTTTAGTGAAAATTTTTAAATTTCCCTTGGTAATTTCCCATGATTATTCACAATAGCACCACTTTCTCACTTTCCAACACTTTCAATGAAGTCGGTTATGCTTTAAACGAGTTTATTTCAACACACTTATTTCAACACAACTCGCTTATTTTTGTTGTTGCTTTCGACGCAAGTCGCCTATATACGTAAATGATGAGGCCTATAGTTATACTGCAACCATATTATTATTTATTTTTTTTTATTTGTATGAAAATAGCATTATTATTAAGTGAATACTCTGATTGTAAACGCTTCCATATTATTGTAGCATTGTAGGCTTGAATTTTGTTTATCATTTGGGAAGGACTTTTATTTGGGCATACACAATATTTTTACATTATAAAAATAATTTTT
Source organism: Philophylla caesio (assembly GCA_963971545.1). Lineage (NCBI taxonomy): Eukaryota > Metazoa > Arthropoda > Insecta > Diptera > Tephritidae > Philophylla > Philophylla caesio. The sequence continues at coordinate 163,544,712 of OZ020604.1, forward strand.
GTTATTTCTATCGGCAAACAACAACCACACAAGCAAGTTTAAATAGCGGCAGATCAGTTGCTCTTCTTTGTAGTTGGTTTGTTTAAGAAAGATGGAATTAACACAACAGTCCACTCGGCAAGCGTAGCACACCATTTTAGCGTGTTGGCTCTGCAACTCCGAGCTACTGGGCACAACGTCTGGGAGAAGTGGTTATGAAATATAAATATAATTAATTCAATAAAAAAGAAGTCTGATGAGAAAATATACAATAACTTCTACCATTTAAAAACTGTTGTTGTTTTTTCCAAATAAAATCTTCAATAAACTTTTCTCAAACTCAATAAAATTGTAAATTATTATAAATTGAATTTATAGAAAGGTGTTTTCCCTCGTTTAGATATTTCATTTTGAAAGCTCTTTCAGTCCTCTTTTATTTGATACCAAATTTGTTGAATTTGGATAAGAGGTTTTTTTATTATTAGAAAAGGACTTTTATTCCGGCCTTAAAAAATATTTGTCTAAGTTTAACTGTTATTAGCAGACTAAAAATATAAAAGTCCGGATTTTTCAGTTATTATTGGACTTTTTTCAAAAAAGTTGTAAAAATAAAAAAAAAACAAGTTTAACATCCTGGTGGTCCTGGGATGAAAGGCACCTTGAAAACTTTTCTTCTACAACAATATTTTTTCCGGACTTTAATCACATCGAAAAAAATAACACTTATTTTCGGTTCCTGCTTTGCCTAGAGTGCGACCGCAAAATGTTCTTAATAAACAATCACTGAAATCAAGAAAAGCCATGACTTAAGTCAACGAAAGCAATCGTGTGGCCTCATTAAAGGCGAGTAAGAAGATAAATACATTGAAAGTCGAAATAAAAACGAAAGAAAAGTTAAGCGAATATTGCGGACCAATGAAAGTAAGCTAAGTAAGACTTAGTAAGACTCGTATATAAAGCAGTGCAGTAATTTTCAAGCTCAGCTCTTTAGTTGGCGATTTTTTCCGAGATTGACAATTCCAGTGGTCGTTTGATAGTTTATTTAAAATTTTCCGTTCGCAATATAGTATTTCCAACCCTAGTGGCCATAGTAAAAACGTAAGGAAATGCATGTATACATTTGCCTAATAAAAAAAAACTTATGCTATAAGGGAAAAGTTTAATATTAAAATTTTAAGGTGGAACAAGAGAAAATTAAATTTTTTTGTATCTGCCCAACTGATATGTTTCCCCCCAACCTCATTTGGGGCGAACAAAAATAAAAAATAAGCGAAATTGTGTTGCCTTCTTTTTACCTGAAAATAAATTTCCAGATATTTTAGAAGCATTAATTTAATTAATGTGCCAAATATTAATTTATCTAACTAAAACTCGTTTTAGACCGTGAAAAAAAAACTTTGAGAACAAAATTGCTGGAAAAGTTGCCAAGAATCGTACCTAATTATGTGTTAAAAATATATATATATTGTAATTTTACAACAATGGAATGAAGCGCCAAATCGCCGTTTGGTTAAAAGGGTGACAAGAACAAATATAGAAATATAGATTTCAATTCATATGAAAATGTATCCAAATTTGTACTGAGCCAAAATACAAAGTATCCCGCAATATTTAAGGCTAAAATGTATCCATTAAGATCAGAACGGCAACACTGGTTAGAATGCTTAGGGCCGGCTTTCCAGTGCTGGTTTAAACTCAGTTTTAAAAAAGTTTAGTTAAGCTCAGTTTAAATTTAAACTTAGTTTCCTTGCGCTCAATCAAAGTTGTTAGAACCAAAACGAAGTTTTCAGCAAACAGCTGATAAGTTAAACTAAGTTTAACTGTGCGCGATTGGTCGCTTAAACTTAGTTTAAACTCCGTTTAAAGTTGACTGAAAAACTGCAGACTGAGTTTAAACTTAGTTTAAACGACAAGCAGAGTTCAACTTGCACTGAAAAACCGGCCTTTAGTCAAGGTTGGTAACTTTGGCTTGGTGAAACCTTTTTTGATACTGTTTTGAAAATTTATGTTATGGATTTTTTATTGCTAAGAACCGATGGATTCTTACAGGCAAGCGTGACCTGTTATAGATTTCAGCTCAGGGAAACCATTTCCTAAAATTTAAATTTTATTTAAAAAGCCTTAAATACCACATTTTTGTTTTATTATTTTAAATCAAATTTGAGTTAACCCAGCTGGAAACTTATAACTGCTTCTTGCGCATTTTGTATTTTAAAAAACTTGCAAAACCTTTGAAGCATGCTGTGAATAGTAGTGAAAGCGGTTGTGCCATCGGTAGTAGCAATTCGTGTTGACATTTAAATGGAAGACCAGGGCCGTTTAGGTTTATTGTTGTCTGTGCTAATCCTGTGCCAAATATTTAGGGCTATTTCAGAACCCTTTTTAGAATAGTTTGGCGTTTGCTGGGACTTACAATGATGTTTACATATTGAATTTTATAAGCGCCTCGCTCTTCCGTATATCTTTTAATCAACAACTTTCAATAATTTTTCCACGCGAGTCATATAAATCTGCTTTTGACAAGAATTTCACTCGAATAATTCGGTTCAAACCTGAGCAATTCACAAGGTCCCTTAAATATTTGGTGGTTTCGTGCTGCATACAAGCGTGAAAAGATGTTGGAGTTTCGATTTTACATAAAAATTGAATCCAAGGGTTGATGGGCTTTTTTAGACGAAGTCACACAAATGATTTCGGCGGATTTTATTATTAATATATTACATATTATTAATATTTGCTTTTTTATTTTACAAAACTTTTAAAGAAAGTAAATAATAATAATTTGGCGCTTACACTATAAAGCTCAGTATTTGGCCGATCTTCTGCTATCAGTTATAATAAGCGTCATTATGTTTTACCAAAAATGGAGGCACTTACAATTTTTTTTCGACTCCGAACGGCTGATTCATGATAAGCTTTTTCATGGCAGATATACCCTTGGAGGTTTGTCATTGCCTGTCGAGGGGTCACCGCTACAAGAAAAAACGTTTTATATGATTGAGATTTTACTTGCACTGGCTGAGATTCCAATCCCAAACCTAGCGGCACACCGAGAAAAAGCACGCATCAGTACACATTTGACCACAGCTGCCACTACGTAATTGCACGGCGATAAATCACACGATCTTGGTTATCAACTGACAGGAATCAAGGGAGATGATTTTATCTGTAAATCAATACATCGATTGTTCCATTTAACGTGTGGCAGGTGAAGCTTTCCTTTGAAAACTAATAATTTGCATTCGCATTTCGTTCAGTTGAGGCAAGAGCGCCTTTATCATAATTAAGAGCTTCAGCCAATCTACCCAATGAACAATTTCAGGCTGCCTTGAAAAAATTGTCCTAGTAAGCAATAACAATTGTCTCAATACCGCTTTAAAAGTACTACGGGGAAATTTAATACGCAGTAAAGAATGGCTGGCGCTAAAAATTTACAGAAGTGTAAACATACTAAATTTAATTAAGACCGCAAGTATGTCCGGCCATCAAATTAAATAATAGATATATCCCACAAGCCAATGACGTGGCGTGCTTCGGGATATATTCGGTCAGGAGACTAACTTAGCGAAAACAAATGAAAAAAATATACAAATGAAGAGCACCATACAAATACATATATGAGTCGAGATCTTTGTAAGTGCCTTCTTTTTAAATCGCAATTAACTAACGCATCGAAAAAAAAATTGTATAAATAACCTGCGGCATCAGGCATACAAATGGTAAATTTTTTGGCAGCAATCCGATGGCAGTGGTCTGTCTCTAATCAAAAGAACAACAAAAGCAAAATACAATATCTTGCCCAACCATCGCCGTTGTTGAAAAAACGTCGTCTGCAGAAATAACAGCAAATGAGCAAACCACTTCGGAATCTGAGTGGCAATGCTGTAAGCTTCAAGGGCTACAAATATACATATTACGTATAGTTATATATGTATATGCAGGGTCGGCGGAACACTTTCAGCCTGAGTGGGTAGTGAGAAAAAGTAATATTTGCTTTCCTCCATTCTGAAATTATCTGCAGTTTTCCGCCCACCCTGGTGATATGTTTAGCTGCTTCAAAGGCAACAAATTATGTATTTATATGTCTTCTGTTTTTTAATACCCACACAAACATTTCGCGGTAATATAAAGAAAAAAAGTTTAAATGTATTATGATTGATTAAAATACTTGGCACTTTATTTAACTGTACCTCAAAAACTTTTGCTGTCTGCCGAATAATTTTATATAAATGTAAATAGCTTATCCATTTCCTTTGTATGTACAAGATCATATAAACTGTTTGAACTTAATGATTGAATGCTCGTGCTCTGTGCTAAGAGGATTCTGTGTAGCCGCAAGTCTATAGAAAATTAACATGAATATTTTGAAAGAAATGTATGGCTTGCTCAAGGCAATCCATTGTAAATAAAATGAAATTTATACAATATTCTCAAAATACTTACATGCAAGCAAATCTCCCATCCATATGTATGTATATACGTACTAGGTTGAGTTTGTGTAAGTTTATTTTGGTTTTTTGTTGTTTATTCTATTTTACATTCACATAAATAATAACACACGTTTTGTATAAAGTGCGAAATTGATTTTAGATTGATATTTAGTTAAACTTTGGCACAGTAGTTTCTTCTTTGGTTTTAGCTATATTAAACAATTAAGTTTCAGATTATGGATAGTGTTTATGTATGTATATACATGGACCATATCCCACATATCACCGAAACTGCTCACAAAAAAACTAAAGTTTCTAACAGATATGCATAAATATATTTGAACATATATTTTATAAATTCGGATTATTACTTCCAAAAAATCTCTTTCACATAAAAACTAATCGCTATAACCAATGCTTGGAAATCTTCAATACCAAAAGGCCGAACCGGGTATGAGGAAGAATGCAGTCGCGCAAGCAAAAATTCTTGTTCGCAGGGACAAACAGGGTTTGATTTGCTTGGATATAAATATATTTATTTATGGCAGAAACTAAAGCAGCTTGCTTATTTAATTATTGTATTATAGTAATTGAAAATGAGGTCAGGTAAAGTAAAGCGGGCTTATTAAAAGTGAGTTCAAGCGTAGTTTGTTAGGGTAAGGTGAATTTTATTTTAATGAGCTTAGATGTGGTTGATTCAAATTTGGTCAGAAGAAGAATGGTTTGTTGCCGTCCCCAGAGAATTCCGTATATGATGTTTTGGTCGCCACCATTTCCTTAATTCGCAATCTTATTTTTTCACGACATACCAAAATGCAGCGTAACTTAACTTACGAGTACTATTACAAAAAAATAAAACAACGTAACATAATAGAAAAAAGACGTGGTGAGTTTAAGATGGGGATATCAAGTATGGTGAGTTCAGTTCTGGTAAGTTCATGTTGGATTTTTTTCAAGTTACGCTTCTGTTGAAGAAATTTGAGCTTTTAGTGGATGCAGTATTACAACGCTTTGAAGCTTTGTAATATAAAGAGCAAGTCTGAAGTTACTGATAATTTTTGGCACTCTTATTGGCGAGATGGTAGGGTCCTTCTTCCAAACAAATAAGTAAGCAAATTTTGATATTAAACTGCTTGAAATTTGCACTTTATAATACTTGAGATTAATGAACTACAACATTTGATACCTAAACAATCGAATTCTTTTAAGTTCAGAGTTTTGATGAACATATTTGAGTTATTATAAGTTGTTCATAAAGTTTGAAACATTAAATTGTATGGGCTTCGTTAGAGAATAAGTGTTGTTGATAAAGAAATAAAAGAAAAGGTGTCGAAATTGAATCGGAATTGAAAACTTTTCAATCTACATATATTTTTGGATATCAAAAATTAATTACATTCCAAACTTCCCGTTTTTATCCGTAAATTGAAAGGACTATAAAAATATATATTCATCAAAAAAGTTAACCCCTAAAATTCCTCCCGTTTAAACATATTTTCAACACAATATCACTTATTATTAAAATTGACTAAGAATGTTTGTGCCCCAAATTCTAAATCGAATTTTTTATTATTAAGGCCAATCATGCTTTCAATTGACCTTTTACATTTCTTGAAATGTAATTAAACAAAATTAGAGAATATGTGTGCTTGACCTACCACGAAAAAACCACTTTCACAATCAAGTGATCTCAACTGAGTGCCTTTGTTTGGCAATGAACTGATAGTTATCGAGATAGTAGATATGTATGTACTATATTTCTAACATTGGCTTTCCAAACACACCAATTTTACCCTGATTTTTCATAAAATAATTTATTATATTAAAATTAAAAACTGATAACAACAATTAAACGACACCCAAACATTTACAATTTTTAACTGTTAATTTTTCTTTTACGAGTATTTACTTAATTGCAAATATTTATACCCGAGCCTACTTGTTTTTATCTAAATATAAAAAAAAAACAAAAATGTCCAAATTTTTTTGAATAGAACAGGACAATTAAAAGCAGCTTGTCCCAGCACAATTTGGACTTTACAATGCAAAAAAATGTGCGACTAATCTCTCAGGAGAGTAATCCGGGATTAGTCTCGCTCGGCTACAACAGGTCATTAATTAGTCTCAAACTGGTAAATTTTGTAGATTTGGACTAATCTCATCATCTTAGACAACAAAGTTCGATGCGCAACGTTGGCATATAAGCAGAACATTCGCTTAGCAACCCTCGAGTGGCATAAACAGACTAGTCCTCATATATACCCAATCGGATATAAAAGGAGCCAATTAGTCTCTTCATAGGGAACAGTTCATTCTATATAAACAGATCACTAGTTGTATTTGTCGCATGTTCCCTTGCGACTATTCACCGACTCATCCTAGACTAATCGCATTTTTTGCAGAGTACTTAGCTCCAAATGAAAAAGTCTTAAGGTGTGATCACACATGATCTCAGTGGCCATATCGCTAGTCTGAGGCATGAAATGAATCGATCTCGCACCTCGTAGAATTTTAAATGCGAATCATTGAAGAAATTGAACTAATAGCTTTTTCTTAATATAAATGATATTTTTCGTTAAATTTTATTTTTCAATTATTTATCCTATCTGTGAGCCGCCAAAAATTATCATTTTGGTCTTCTCTTTACTTGGATTTTGAATCTTTTTTTATAGAGAATGGAGACAATTTTTATTTTTGTCAAAGCTATTGAAAATGTTTTTTATAATGTCTAATTTTGGCACGACTCTTTTCGGTTAATGCCGGCAATGTTCACCGAAAAATATTAACAGTCAACAGAAAGGTTTACTGCTTTGCTTTTTATAAGGAACAAATTGAACAAAACGAATTGCAAAAATGGATTGAATTTCTTTTACTTATTAGACTTTATAAATAGAAACGTATTCGCGAGTGTTTTAAAATATGGAACGGGTACCTGTAAAACGCATTTATTCTGGAGTATGATAGATAAACTAAATGGCTAGGACATGCCGCATGTAAAGGCGTACTAAACAAAAAAACCTAAAGTCCTAAGTACCAGCGCAGGATGTGAACCTCCATGGGAGCGGTAAATGCGATGTCGGATAAGATAGCAAAACTAAAACTATAACCTACAAAGTAAAGCAACATGTGTGTGGGGAACATTCACTTTATGTAGAAATTTCTCTTAACAATTTTAAGTATAATTGATAGTTTTTAAATATGTGTTACGAAAAAAAGAAAAAGAAAAAAATTACCATTTCACGAGCGTTATTCAAGATAAAATTGTCTTTCTTTTGGACAATCACACTCGGCAAAAATCCGAGTGCATTTTGTTATAATTTGTTTTTTTGCGTTTGCTTGTACTTAACAAGTAAATATTTGCTGTCTTATTGAAAATTTTGACTTCCCGGTGTGTGTTGACAGAGATAAAGATATTCAAACTAACGAACGCAATTCCTATGCGGAAGATTATAATGTAAATGAAGATTCTGAAGAGATGCAATCCATATCTCTAAAGACAATGGAACATTAACCGAATAAATCGATGCAGATGAACGTGATGATTGATTCAGTGCACTTCGAAGAATAAAATACTCGTAGCATGGCTACATAAATAAAATGAAATCATCAAATGCCTTTACAAACTAATTCACTGCTATTCCGGTTGAAAGCATTCAGCCAATACTCATATTTTATAGAATATCTTAATGAAGACTTTTTTGGCAAAGCAAAAAGTTAAATATTAAGTGACTCCAAAGCTGTTATGTATATAAACTTACATCTTTACATAAATATGTTTGTACATTTCCGGTTCTTCGTCGTTTCGACTGTGCACTAAGCATAAAATTCGGATGGTGTTCGCGCAGCAACTTATGATGATTTCCTCAAATTCATCGGTTTTTTCGACAAACGTTGGGGAATCCCAACATTTCTTTACATTCTATTAACACAGTGGAGCGCCCAGCCCAATAAAATAATATACTGTATCAAATCCGTTTCATAGTTATGCAAGTGCGTCATCGGCTTCCTTAAGAAGAATATATCTGTTCTGAACAGATTATCCCCTTTAATGGAAAGTAAATTGGTATGTCTTATGATTTTATTATTTAGCTAGGCTGTACTACTCCATTGGTTGCAGCACTGACGAAACGTGCGCGTGAAATTTTTGCGGAATAATTTAGTTTCAAAGGAAAGGTACGATTTACGTTAGGGTTTGACAATAATGGTACCAGGGGCAAAACTTAACTTTGGGACAAAGGGATGAAGGAGTACATAGAGGTGAATTCGCCTCAAGTTTTTCGATAGTGAAATCATTCTGCTTGACCAGATGAAATGACTGTCATATGTCTGAAATACAGACGCGAGTGCGCTGCAATTCTAGTACCTTAACTTTTCGAGTTAATGAAACCAATATGTTGGTGAAAATTGTTAGGTGTAAAGCGTGATGTTAACTGAACTTGCTTCTTTTGAAGAAAATTTATATATGTAACTTATGATATTCGTTATTCAGAAATGTTATTAGAACCAACGAAACAATCGAGTCACAAATATAAAGTATCTTATTATCTCTTTAAAAAAAAACTAGAATACCGCTGTGAGGTGCAATGGATGATTTTTAACCATAAAATGAAACGTTTTAAAAAATGATAATTGTATTTTCGAAATCAACGACCAAAAATGAGGGAGTGCACTAATTTTCAGATTTTAAGCTTCAGTGTTTGATTTTTTGTAATGAAAGAGTTACCGAGTACAGTTTCTACCAATTCTAAAAATCTACTGCAAAAACAGCCTTTCGAGTTTCATTTTATTGCATCACTCTTTTTTTATTGTTGTCTAACTAACCAAGTTGCTTTAGTCCCTGATCAAATCAAACTGTACAAGTTACGTGCACATCCTCAGCCACATTTATTGCGCGCCTACTAAATGGAAACACAAATCTTAACAAAAGCATTTGCTAACAAGGTGTGCAGGTATAGAAGTGTGGAGCAATTTGTTAAACTACATATACACCTAAACGAACTTGGCCTCGGTTCCACAGAATACTGTGGTCACTAGCAATTATTTTTTACAAGTTCTGCGACAACACTGGCCTCGACCATGAGCCTTTTAGCTGGCCGTAGCCAGCAAGGAAATTAAATCGCCCCCCTACACGCATCCCAATGTCTATGCATTCATACAATTTTAACAGCCGCACAATAGCAACCTCTAGAATAAAAAGGCCGACATCTAAACATCTAAACACACACAGCCCACTATCATCTGCCTACTGAAGCTTGAGTGTTTGCTCGGCTTTGATTTGTTTATGCTTGTCGTCGTCCAATGTATGCACTTGTCAAGATCACAGCGGGCAGCCACACCAGCAACAGTTGTGTCCAGCCGAGCATGGCCTCGATGCCGCTGCCATAGGGGAGCGTCGCATGGCCCAAACTGCAGAGGGCATTCTCGTATTGGCGACAGTTGGTGAAGTGCTTCTCATCCGATAAAGTTTTAGCCGTGTCACGAGCGAATTTGGCCGAATTCTTGTAGCACTTGTAGCGAGCACTGTTGTAGATACAATTTTCGTAGGCGTATCGAGCGCTGCAAGAGATAGAAAAGAAAGTTGGATTAAAGCTTCACAGAGATATAAGCACTTACATATGTATTTATTTACTATGACAGTTGGATTTTTAATTAATTAAACAATGCAATGGCTGTTCATTTCAACATATTGGTGCTGTTAAATTGAAAACATGTACTCTTACAGGAACAATGAACGAACTGTGAGGAACAATGTATGTACATACATACGTTAGGGATGTAAATTTTTGGCATTTTATTGATTTCGGTAATTTCGCGATCTGAAAACAAAATCCTGGGACAGTCCCGGGATCCCCAATTTCAGGAAGTTTTGAATCGTAATTTTTAATTTGTCAGAAAAAATTTAACACGTCTGTAGTCGTCCTATTATAGTATTATTCGAAATAACGTTAATACGAGTATAACAAAGAAGAACACGTTGTTGTAGTTCGGGTATATATTTAGTGGACTTTTCAATCCACAAAAAAAAATTAACGTAATTTTACCGACATACAAAGTAATTTATTCTTCAATTACAAATATACAATAAAATATTTGGCACAGCAGCAAATGCATATACAGCAAAAATATTTAGTTCACTGTTAGACACCAATATTAAAAATTTTTACATTACCATTTAGTAACAAAAGAAATACAGCCTGTAAAAATTTAATAAATCAGCACAAGAAATGTTCACCAAATTTTAGATTTGCGGGAAAACTACTTTTTCGGAAAGGTGCCTTGCGCTTATATCACCCTACGAATATTTCGTGAAAATTCCATTATTTGTTTAAGTTATCGCTTTAACTTATCGCGATTAACTTTTGAGCACAATAAAATTAAAAAATTAATAACTCTTGAAAGAAAAATGATATTCGCATGAAATTTTAAACACACACAGAAAAATGTATGCGCTATTTAATTCAATCCTTTTCTCTTCCAAATTTAAAAAAAAAATTACTTTGTAAAACTTTTTTAAAAAACAATTGGAAATTTGTTTGTGTTCTTCACGGTGTAATTAAATAAGAATCATATCAAACTATCCGCAAAATGCTCACCTTCCAGAATCTGTAAAAATATTTTTGTCAGCTTTCACCGTTCAAAAGATATTAAATTTTATATATACTTTTCCCGCAAATCTAAAATTTGGTGAAAATTTCTTGTGCACACTTGACGTGCCTTGACCAACCTGTTAAATTTTATGCCTTTCGATTATTGGATAATTGTAAGCTGATGGTTAAAACTTTTTATCAATTTATCTTTGAGATTTTCCAGCTTATCTATCTCAAGTACCTCGTCGTTAGTGTTATTAACATCGCTTTTATAGTAAGGCTCATTTTTAACTCGAGCTCCGGCTCCAGCTCATTTATAATGGCAAGGGCAAAACAAACCCATTAGGGAGTTTGCAGGCCATGTAATTTCTCGTATTGTGTTATTGTAATACAACAGTTGTAAGCTTGTTTTTGTTTCACATGTTAAATTTTCTTATTTCAATACAACTTTGAAAGGTATGTTTAGTGTGTTATTTGTGTGTTTCATTCGAACAGCTCTTTCTGGTTTAGGTCATTTGAGGTTCTGTTTTGTTAAAAAAAAATGTTTAATTAAAGTTAAATGTAAATGTGCGTGTACATATTTTTAAGAAACCGACCTTTCAAATTTATTATAAGCGGTTAATTGCTTATTAATTTCTTGAATACCATATTTAATAGTAAACGAAATTGCACAGTGCGTCCTTACGTTCCACTGTTATTTTAATAGCGGACTATAATTACAAATAACACGGATTGTGAACTCTCTAAAGGCTTTGTTTTTCCTTTGAAAGGGAAATTGTTGATGATACCAAATAAATGAACATAAATGGCTATTAAATTCACTGTTTTCAGCAGTACCGGGATTTGAATAGACTGATCCCGGGATATTGGTGAGTTCAAAATTTCCGGGACCCAGTTATTGACATGCCTAACATACATTAATATGTGTTGGGGTAAGACAAAACTTAACAGCTTTTTTCATAAATATATCATACTCGTATGTACTCAAAGTATTGACACTATCGATCACAATAGCTTACAGATATTCCGGTTTCATGCTGCAGCCTTTTTAAATGCGTTTGGGCATCACATATTGCCACCAGACAAGAGGAGCATGTTTAGTTGTAAATTGAATGAAGAAACTAAAAAAAGAATGATTCCCACCAAATCACAGGAGGCTGTTTTCGTGTCAATTGAATGAAAAAACTAAAAAACCATAACACCCACCCAGTACCTAGAGACTGATGTTTTCATTTTATATATTTATTTATTAAGCTTTCCTTTCGCACAATCATGTCAATCCCGGGATCGCGGCTTTTTTTAACACCCGAATATCCCGGGATAAGTCGATTCAAATCCCGGAATTTTAGAAGACAGTGAATTGAATAGCCATTTATTATTTAAATTTTGTATCATTCTTAAAAATTACCCTTTGAAGAGCAAAACAAAACCTTTAGAGAGTTTTGACAAATGACACTGCTTGTTTTTCCCTTAAGGCTTTGTTATGTCCTTGCAATTAAAATGAGCTGGAGAATATCCCTCTCGAAAATGAGTCTCACTATGAAAGCGATGTTAATAGAACTAACAACGAGGTGCCTGAAGTGGATAAGGAAGAAAGTCTCAAAGATAAATTGCATCCAGTTTTAACGAACAGCTCGCAATGTCCAATAATAGAAAGCCATACAATTTACCAGGTTTGGTAAAAGAAATTGATAGTTTTTGTTATGAGGCGATAAAGGTGTTGAGGCGCAGCAGTGCTTCTCCACTGCAGTTTTTTAAATGCAACCAATTTAGGTCCAGGTTTGAGGATAACACATGTAAGGCTGTTATTACTTTGAGATTGCAATTTGATCAAAATAAGGAATAATTCTGCCTCGCCTAAAATGGAATAGGTGATGTATTTAATTTTTACTTTTTTACTAGGTGCATTTCGTTCTGTACCAAATATGAATGTACATATATTTGTACTTGAAGTATAAAATATTTTGTATGCGAGTCAAATTTTACGTTTATTTCTCTTTTGTTCTTGACCGATTAATAAATACATAAATTACAACAAATCGTTCTTCTTTGTTATATTAATGTTATTTTGTATACTTCTATAATACAACGATTACAGTCGTGTTAAATTTTTTAGCAAATCAAAAATTACGAATCAAAACTTCGTGGATTTCGGGATCCCGGCATTGTCCCGGGATTTCGTTTTCAGATCTCGAAAATCCCGGGATCAACAATATGCTGAAAAATGACATCCCTAGTATATATTTTTTACAGGGCATAAGTATTTATAAAATATCTCAAAATATATTAGTTTGTTTGAACATAGGAAAACATTTTTTTTGCAAAAAACTATTATTTGTCTTTTGTATTAATTTTGCTTTTTTATTTAATAAAATTTAAGAATAACTAGTAATAACCACGTGATAATTGTATGTAGATTTTATTTATTCGAACAAGGAAAAATTAATGATTTTTATTGACATTACATGAGAATTTAATTTATTAGAATAATGAATATGATAATAATTCAGAGTGAACGAAAATACAAAGGGTTTCATAAAATGTTAGAAGCGTCGCGCCCAAAGTCTCGTCTAATACTAGTCGTTCTCATCATCTCAAGCGAGATGAAGCAATAGCTTGCTCAGCATAGAGTTGCCATTCCACATGTACTGCGTTTATATAAGAATCATAAAGTTTTACTTTTTATTTCAAACACTCGTAATATTCAACCCTTCTACCTGTTTACCTTCGGTTTCGCCTCTTATGTTTGTGTGTGAATTATGTATGAACTTGCGACCGCTTAGACAAATTTAATTCAAATATACATATATTTATTATTTATTTTTATTTTATGAAATGTTATGAGCACTTCAAAAGCAATAATCAATTTAAGTCCAAATTAATAAAAAAAATTAATATATATAAAAATCGACTCTAAAGTTTTATAGAAGTGAACATATTTTACAATATTTGGCAACTGTTGTGCTCAAAACCAATAAAAGCAAACATACAAAGGGAAACTTTTTACTATTATTTTATGTATCTCCCCCACCGTAGCGCTGCCTACATATGAAAACGAGTAACCAATACTTTATGCAGTACCTACAAAAACAGGTAACTAACAAAAACCGAGTTGAAAGTTAATAAATGAATGAGTAATCCTTTATATTTAGAAGTTTCATATCGAAATAAACGTATCAATGCTTTGCCCAATTGAAAATTAATTCTTTCGACACAAATATTTCGAGAGTATTTAAATGAATACTAAATCCAAAAAGATTGTGCAGTTTTAGATATACCATTTGGAAAAAAATCGTTTTACATTAATAACAAATTATGTTTACGTTTCGAATACAGTTAAATTTGGCTTTCTGAACCTTTCCAACCTATGCGGATTGATATCCATTGGGTTAGTTTTTAATGCCAGTTTCAACTTATTTCACTTAACAACTAGCTAACGTTCGAGTTTTAAACCACAATCAGATTCATTCACATAATATTTTTTTCATTTTGAAGCATAGATTACTAATCAATATTCCGTTTCTTAAGATCAAATCAGATTTCCAAACTATTTCCATGTTGAGTATCACCAATAATAATCAACGCTCTCTTTAGATGATTACAAACAAATTTTTCCATTTTAATTGTTAACTATAAAATTTAAAAATACAAATTAAAAACTATTAGTATTGGAGAATGCATTAACATTAGCCGAGGAAAAAGAAGATCAGCTCTGCATTGGAAAGACTTAGGTACATACCTTGCTATTTTTAATTGGCGCCAGTTGCTGCCACTAGATATACTTTTTCGAAAGTAGTTCAAATAAAGCAAATATTAGGAAGATGGAATTCGAAATATTTATATGTACACATGTATTTCCGTGACAAATATTTACCTATTGAAATAATTGTGTGCCTAATCCCGTAAGCATCCAAGTGATGCGAAAATTTTAAACTTGATATGGAATTATAATTCCGTAGAGAGAGCAGTTAAGCTTAACTTAAGGATTTCAATAAGTTTTTATTTAAAAATGAAGAAGAAAAGCTGTTAATTTTGCAAATAGTAGCAGTTTACAGGAAGCATTGCCCCGAAAAATTAATTTTTTTGATCGTTTCAAACAATTTTTAGTTGATTTTTTTTTTAAATTATAGTTCATTTGACGAAAACCATATACTTTAAAATTATATACTATGTGCAAAAATTAGAAATATTCATCAAAAAAGTTGCGAATATTGTAAAAATATCACTTCCATTTTCAGTTGAGCATAGAGTTGAGTTGATGTTTTTTTCTCTTTAGTTGAATAGTCAATGATTAAATTTGTACTCAGTGAAAAATTGAAATTTATGAATATGGTTAAAAATAAAACATTTACAGACTTTTTGAAAAAACTAAAAACTACAATAGATTTTTATATAAAAATAAATTTTTTAACATTGAATAAAAACATTTTATTCATTTTTAACAAAACATAAAATATTATAGGTACATTAATAAAAATAACAGCAGTTCAATAAAGTGATAAGGAAAATTTTCATTCAGTAAAAATTGTACAGCTTATTCGGGTATATATAAGTTAAAACATTAATTGTTTTGAGAGTTAAAAAAAATCTTTTTGGGAGACGTGCTCCTTTATTCACTTTCAATTTCTAACTGATTATTACAAAATGTGTGTCTTAGAATTAAACCTATGTTTGCCTTGCTGCTGCATTGATGGAATTTGCTGACACTGCGCTTCCCACAGGTGAAGTTGTTTTGCCCGTTCTCACGGTTCGCTCTACACATGTCGCAACGTCAGCAAATTGCTGTCTGGAGTTGTGTGCACTTTTTTATGTTACACAAATATGTGTCGTGCTAACATATATAAGAAAATAATACAGGAATGCATTTGGCTTTAAATTTTTTAATTCTAATATTTTGTTGCTATCGTTTTTTACAATAAACTGGAGAAATGCCATTCTGCTTTCAGTGCCTTTTTTAAGTCGGAAATGTTGGAAATTTATCTCATTTATCTAAGTTTTCTATCTAAATGATCCCAAACATGTTAGATGGCATTAAAATCTGGCGAGTGAGCATGGTCCACATGCGGTCATTATATGCAGTATGCTAAGGATCATTGTCTGCATACAGCTTAAATGCGTGAGAAATTCTAATCTTTTAGGCGCTTTGCGTAAGGTTGTCCTTAAGTATACTTAAATACATAAACTGATCCGTGCAGATAAATTTCCCATTCCATGGGACGACATGCACCCCCATACCATTATAATCATCCTTTGTGTTTCACTGTCGGTCGTAAATTTCTTGGTTCCATTTCTGTATTGTGTTTTCTCTAAAAAATCATCGAGATAGACATTGACATATACATATATATATACTCGCATGACCAGAATGAAGAAAATATTCGATATAACCCTGAGTGTATGTATGTCCATCCGTGCGGACGTTCGTCCGTCTGTCCGTGGTTACAATTACTTGTTACAAATGTTGCTCTTTGGCCAGGGTATGTTGGTATTGAAAATGGTCAAGATCAGTCAATAACCACCAAATACTAAAATTCACTCAATTGCATTCTGATCATTTTAGTATATACGAGTATATGTCCATGTCTATCTCGATGATTTTTTGATATCACAAACAACCGTTAAGTTAATATACGCTTGTGTACAAGCTTTATATTTTTCTTATAAAAGTCTCTTTGATTACTGGGTGTTAAAGTTTGTAAATAAAATTGTTTAAACTAAGAAAAAACATAAGGAAATTAAAGACTTTAAGAAAAAAGCTTGAAAAATTGCTTTTTTTTAGGATATTAACACTTGTTACACAAATAATACCAATTTAATGGGCACATATGATATATCGTTGTAAAGAGGAAGTCATTACCTTTGAATATATGTTAAAGATAAGTGAAATCAATCTGTCTAGTTAATTCTGACAATATGCACAAAAAATGCCTCACGAACCTGTTTTTGCCAAAAATTTCGCAAACACGATTTTCGGATTTAGCGACCCCAAATTAGCTTAAAAATTACTCTTTTACCGAGGTAAATTTTTCTTGTAAATTAGTAAAATAGCTTATTTTATTATAAACATAGTTTCGTTGCGTACTAAAGTTTTCTTAAATATACATATGTAGATAGTCAATCAATTTTAGAAAAGTAGTTATATAAATATTTATTTTAGTGGCTTTTGTTTGCTTCCAGTTGCAGAAGGAATAGAGAATAGCTTTTAAGTATTCATTAAACTCGCATCCTAATAATCTAAGCCTCCAAGCAGAAAAATAGTCAATTTTTCGTAATCCAAAAACACAACGCCTAGCACGATTGAATACGGTATCGATTTTATGAGACGACCTGGAGTCAAGCTTGCTATAAACCACCTCAGAATATGTAATTGTAGGCAAAATTAATTGAAGAGCAAGTTTTTGTCGTATTGATCTAGGAGTAAATGAAGCCGATTGCCTTAGACTCCTGTATATTTTGCTTGAGACAGAGTTATTATGATCAGCGCAGCTAAGACTACTATTTAATACAAAACCTAAGTTAGGACATGACACAAATCGGACGAAAATCAGTTCATGAGCGTGTGTTTTTATTTTTTGCGATAGGACATACAGAGGCAACTTTCCAAGAGTTTGGGAAAGAAGATGTTGTAATATAATGGTTAATACTGTTAGTCAATTGTTTTATGATTCATAAAACCAACAGTCACTCCAAGTTCTAAGGCAAGAGCATTCAGGTCGATGGAACCAAAGCCCCTATAAGTATTAATTTTTTCAATTATTTTTTAATTGGAATGAAGGTCAACTGTATAAAAAATTAAATCATGGTCAGAGACAAAAGATATTTGGTCAAAATTCAACACACAACAACGATCAGAGACAAGAAAAAAGGTCTACAATTATTGCAATACCTACTAAGCAGCGAAATGTTGACAACAGAGAGACCAAAACTTACAGAGTTATTCAAAAACGAGGAACATAATGAATCATGAGCAATAATATTGATATTAAAATCTACACAAATAACAATTTTTTCATAATCAACAATCAATTTAAACAAATTTTCAAATAAAGGACTGACCAAAACAGACTTATTGGGATTATATACACAAGGAACAAACACTTGTTGTAAGCGATCGGATAATTCAAGAAATAAAAACTCGATTCCTCCATTGTTTGACTCACATACAAGTTTAATATTAATATGGCTTTTGCAGTAAATCGCTACCCCACCACCCTTTTCACCAATCCGATCATTTCGTATAAGCCTGGAAAACCAAGTTTCGGATACGCATATGATATGAACTGCAGGTGCCTCAAAAATATGTCTAACATAATCCATTATCAGATTATTTAAGCTACGCTCATTAAAATATACGTGTGTGTTTAATCTTTAAATGGAAAAGCATACTGACTTAACACTTCTCACTACAAAACCCCCACTAAAGTTTTTTTGTCGCTACATACCAGCAGAATTCCATGAACTTGTTGGTGACATTTGTTTGCTCGCCGTGCAGCTCCTCGGTGAGTATCTCCTGAAAGTTGCGCGTGCATCGCATCCAGTCGGCCTGTATATAACCGAAGCAGTCTTTGTGTTGTAAGTAATCTGCAAATGTGCATAAAATCGAATTAGAAACTTTAATGTTGGCACTAAAATAAATATAAACAAGACATAAACTATATTTTCACATAAACTACGTTTCACTGAGTACGCTCAACTATCGGTGACGATTTTGCTATCGGTTGCTATACCGACATAAAGTACGAGTACATTAAGGTTGACACACTTTTCTAAGAACAAATTATACGGGAAATATGTTAGGGATATTCGAAGGCTAATTAAAGAGCTGAATATTTCGAAAATGTTCGAAAATTTCTGGTTCTTAATTATAGATTGTGGGGATCGGGGGGTTGTGATACACAGGGGGGTCGTGAGCTACGCTCATAGCACTGAATTGAGAAGTGCGCCATCTACCAATGACTGTCAAACTTCTTGCTCAGTTCGCATTGCTATTTGTATATGACTATTGTTGCGTTGATGCGTACTCATTGTGTCTCTATTGATTACGACTTGAATTTTGTGTTTAAAAGTTGTATCGAGCCTTTCTGTATGCAGTCTTTTTGCGCGTGTTTTCAATCATTTAATCAAAGTGTATAGGTGCAAAACGTTCGTTGTCCGTAGCCTTTGTCCAAATAAAAATGTGCTTAGAAATTTAATGTATCCATGAAGCATTGGCCATTCTAAAAATATTGAAATTGTGTTGTCATGAGTCAACATGTTCAGGGGGTTATGAGACACGCAATTTAGAAAAGCTATCCACTTAAAACCTTATTTTACAATCGTATGCTGCATATTTTAGAAATACTTCGAATGCAATTTTAAAATTTTTTCATGAAAATTTTGACATTTTTTAGTTATTATGGTGCATTTTTATATTAAACTTTTTGTGCAAAAACAAAACACGTCTCAAAATTCCCGATCTCCATTACTCTCAAATAAATTCAAACAAAAAAATCGTCATGCAAAGACCGAATGTTCCAAAGTTTTTGTTTTTTACTTCTAAATTAGGATTATCCGACCACGATCGTACCTCATCGTGATCCACTTTAACCAAGGCTTTTGGTAATCTTCAACATTTTGTTTTACATAAAAATGAAATGCGGTATAAGAAATGCAATAAATTTAGGAACAAGATGCACATAGTTCTGTGCATATCTGTTACAAAATAAAGAATGTTTTGTATCAACACGTTATTTTAAAAAGATACTAAAGCTTCTTTATACTGTATTTTTACATCCAATGAAATGTTGAAGGATTAGAATTCAATATAGAGTGATTACTAGATATTTCATTATCGGAAAAACAGAACTCCAAATCCCAAGTTAATTTTTTTGTAACTTGTGTGGCCAATTATGGCGAACCCAACAGAAATCATATTAAAATAATTGCTGACAACAATGACAAGTTTCTACCATAGGCTTTTGAAGCAGATTTCTTCTGCTATGTTTGTCATTCAAGTGAAGCATGTTTACATACATATATTCTAATTTAATATTAAATGTTTATCCTTTATTTTTTATATCGGTGATACAGTATTGACAAATGCTTCTTATTCCAAAGGTTCTTAAGTAATAATAATATATAATTTTGGCGTCTACACTATATAGATCAGTGTTTGGCCGAGCTTCTCCTACCATTTGTGGTGTGCGTCTTTATATTCTACCACAAATGAAGAGACCTACAGTTTTGTGCCGACTCCGAACGACAGATGTATTTAATGAGAAGATTTTTCATGGCAGAAATACCCTCGGAGGTTTGTCATTACCCGAGGGGTGACCGCTATTAGAAAAAACTTTTTTGTTTATAAAGATTTTGCTTGTCCTGACTGAGATTCGAACCTCGAACTCACCGGCATATCAAGTTATAGCACACACTGCTCCCAACTCGACCACAGCGGCCACAAAGGTTCTTAAGTATACTTCGTTTAATACGAAAATTGTAATATTTCATAAATTGTATCATATTAATTGAAATAAATTAAAATTAAACCTTATTAGTTTGATACCAACATTGCTAAAAATTGTTTAATCAGGCGCTAAGATTCAAAATTAGTTTTACAACAAAGCCTCTTGAGTTCAATAACCATATTGAAATATTATGTTTTTTTTTTAATTATGTTCTTTTAATTTCTATTATTTACGAGCTTTAAGGCCGATTAGTTTATGTGAAAAATTATATGGAAAAACAAAAATACTCAAAGCGATAGAAGTTATAGTACTATAACGGAAATCACCACGTTTTCTCATCAGACTACTTTCTTCTTGGCTTCTGCGGGACACGAACCCACAACATCATGCTTAATACTTAAGCCGGGTTCTAAACGCACTGAACATCCCTCTGACAACCCTTTTCAAAAATATCTTCGAAAGTAATACTATTTCATACAAATAAAAAATTTAACCAATAATAATAATTGGCGCCCACACTCTATTGCTCAGTGTTTGGCCGAGATTATCCTTCTATTCATATACATATGTGTATATTTATTTTTTTATTTTTACTTAAATATTAAGCAAACAAATTGCATCAAACTTTATTTTGTTTTTAGTGTTAATATTGTTTCGAACATATGATTTGAAAGAAAAAGTACCATTAACACCGGTTACTTGACATTAAATGTGTGCTTTTCCTTTTATTGAAATTTTATTCCATTAAATTATATTAAATTAAACGAATAAAAAAACGGAGAGAAACACGCGCAGAGCCGAAATTAACGGGCAAGTATAATTGTAAAACGTATTTGTAAAATAGTTTTTATTATTAAAATATGAGGTCGTTTCGGAACGCCATTTGTAAAGAAAGAAAATAATTCGATGCTAGTGCAGCAAAATACAAAAAAAATTAAGAATTTGCTCGCGTTGAAAGTGATAATTGTGAAGGGGTTGGGTGAAGTGTAATCCTTGGGCGAACAGGAGGTGCAGGCAAGTCCTAGTTCGAGGGATAGTAAGTTTGCAAATTCCAACATCAATGAAAAGGCTTGTGAATTTAAAGCGTGGGAAATAAGAAACAACGTTTCTTAAAATACTGTGACTGATTAGCTTCAAACAGTATGTGCCAAAATTTTTTTTGGCAAAGAAAAAGTAAAAGTTAGTATTAAATTAATTTCGAGTGGAAAATTCACTTATGTTGCAATACAAATGCAATTTAATAAAAATTATTTTGATTTTCTCGAAGAGGGGTGTACTTAAACTTTCCAAAAGTTCAAATAAAGTTGTATGGCCCATTTTGAGGGCAATCCACAAGAAATCCCTTTTGTAATCCAATTTTTTTCTGGGGCAGAGACCTGCGTGCGTTTATTTGCGACTCCCCTACTCGGGCCTTCGTTTCTAGTACACATTCTCATAAAAGCAAAAGAGGCTGTCCGAAATGCGTACAAGTAGGGATGTACACTAAACGGCGAATTACGTTCTCCAAGCAAATGATTTAATTTTAAAATAACTTAATGTAATCAAATAATCGTAAATTTTTGTGTTTGTTTATATGTTAATAAATTTATATAATTAACAATTTGTGAATTGATTGAGTTGTACATTTTTTAAATATTTTAAAAACTAATAAATACTAGAAAGAGAATTTGATTTGAAATAAATTAATTTTTATTTAAATCTAACTGTTATTTGTTTTATTATATATGGATTTGGAATAACGGTTAAATAATATAATAACAGTTAATGTAATACATATCACCCGTATATAATACTTTTTTTATACCATAACAATATGCGATAGTCGTACGGGATTAGTGTCCATAAATAATGCATTACATATCGCTTATTAATATCGGATTGAAACGAGACAACTATTCAAAAAGTAATAGTAAAGTTTCATGCGAATAAAAAAGAAAGTTGCTCGCACGTGTAGTAAAGTATACAGTAAGATTGTCATATGGCCCTGTATATGGAACTTTTTTAAATTTCTCACGGAAACTTTTTGTAGGACTATGGATGGTACTCGTATATGCATTATATATCACATAGCATTCTTGCTGGGAAATATATCGTTTTTGTGATTACATGTGAATTGCAACATTACGAGATTTAATTTTGTATGAGAAATCTCGAAAGAGTAACTAGCTGATCAGAATGCAGTACTACAGATACAAACTATTTTGTTAGCTATGTACATAAGCTGATAGCTGATTTTGTGGCAACGCTAAAATATATACATATATACAATCGTGTCATGTCAAAAACAGTTTATTCAAAGCATTTAATTTTTCAGTATTTTCGTTTTTCTTTTTCCATTTTAAATTTCAAATTCTAAAATGTCAACAGCGTAGCTCTCCAAATGTTTAAGATAGCTCAATCTTTAGCACAGCCACAATAGTTTTAGCATTTAGAGTATTTTAACATTTGCCAGCCGGTAAGCGTTAAATCTCGTCAGAGGCATAAATCTTTTTTAAATCGCATGAAGACACGTTTTCTTAAACTTTATATGTTTTCCACCCAGTTTGTATTATTTTATTGTTTGTCAATTTATAGAAATGTTTTGACCAGGTGAAATAATTAATGGATAACGAAAAACTTAAAGTGCTAACAAACCTCTGAAGCGTACTTAGATGCGACAAATTGATGGGGTCTTATTTCGCGTGAACGGAAATGAAGTACCTGTAAGCGGCATTCATGCACGAATGGCCTCCCTTTGGAAAACCTGCAAGTGGAACAAACACTATTGTTCAAGGTAACAGCTAGAGTTCAGAGCTTCCACATGCTAGTACAATTAAAATTACGTGGGCTAAAAGAGAAACCTTAGGCGGAATACATTTATATCCGTTTTACAAACATACCCACATACATACTAAGAACCATAATTTTAGCATGTTAGCCGAGTTCAGATTGATATATTGGCCTCTTTCCATGTATGCGGGTTAAGCCGTGTGAGAGCTATGAGCTCAGATTGGTTGTGAAATTCAAGCACTTGAACTGGCACTACAGTGATCCCGTAGCTCTTTTTTAACGATGACGGGCATTCGTTTTACTTAATCTCATATCAAAGTGTCAGAGGAAAACTCATTGTTTCGTTTAATTTTCTTTCAATTAAACGGTAGAATTATTTATTTGTAACGAAAAAACTGATTTTGACAACCAACCATCAATCAGCTGATCAATCAACACAACCTTATTTCAATCGCTTTGTTCAGAATTATACCAGACTTATATTTTAATAAGTGTTTCGTCTGTATATTTTTTGTCTAATTTAACTTATGATACATAGTTTTTAATTTAAATAAAGTTCATTCTTTAAAAAAACTAAACAAAAATTTTGAACTTTTCAAATATATTTTTCTAATACTTATTTGCGCCCTTGATATGTATGTATATATATACAACAGTAGTTTTAGTTTTGAAACTGGTACATATACATTTACTTCAAGCTACAAATAATACTTTGCAAACAAAAACGTGTCCGGTCTAATGTGCCTTTTGCTTTCAATAACTTACGCGAGACATACTCGTACTTTAAAAATGTGTTGTGTATGAAGTGTAAATTGGAAGTGACACTTTAAAATCAGCATAAAAGCTTAAAGGCGATAAAGCCACAGTCATGTGAGAAACTTACTTTTGATGGCTATAAAAGTTAATGGAATTTGGCAAAGTATGTTCAGTTTACAAAGAGGTTTGCTAAGCTATTTATTTGAAGGATTTTTTAGTAAAAATGAAGCGTTGAACTGTATAATCGCTTCCCTGAAACGTATGAATTTCAATAAATTCTTGTAATAATTAACAAGCTAATTTATGTAATATATTTGTAGTTATATGAATTTATGAAATACGTCTTAAAACATTTAGAGCTAAAATTTGTTTTAAAGTAAATACTTTTGAAGAAGATCTAAAATTGACGTAAACAGAGGTTTTATTTTCATAAGAAAAAAAATTATGACGACTTTTATAACAAAATTCCCTTTCACTGATTGGAAAAAAAAGTATAATTTTATTTATTAAAATTAAATGATGAATTAGCACGTCAAGGATTTGGCTCTCGTTCACCGGATCGAAGGAAGCAAACAACTTTCAAAACTCAAATGTAATTTGTAGTCATTCTAAACTTGCGCTTTATTATACTAAAACTTAAGTGACTGCATATACATTTGGTATATTTAAAAAAAAAGTATACATTTTATGCAAGTTTATTGAAATTTTGTTAAATATTCGAAGTAATACAATTTAACAAATATGTATTTAATTTTCATAATCGACAAATATCCCGTTTAAAATGATTGAAAGTTATTTCATACTAAAAATGTTTTTCCAAAATACATACATCAGAATCTTGAAGATTATCTAATATCCATATATATTTATACGCAACTAAAGTCCGGTGTAAATTTAAAAAACTGTGTCAATCTTTGAGGCAATCTAAAATGGACCGGGATTCATTAACCTTAGCTGCATTAGTAAAAGTAAGCTCGGTTTTTAATGTACACTTTTGGAGTATAAACGAGACTTCCTTCTGAATTGAACATTATTGTTACTAGTCCAGTTTTTTGTTGAAATTGATTCTTTTAGATTTTAAATTTAAACTACTCTATCTGCTATTGTAAATAAAGACAAGTTTCATAAAATTCGTTTCCTGATGGAAATCAAATTGCTTCCTTTCATAAGATATTGTTTTGGTTCACAGTCTGTATTACTCAGTTATATATCACACAATTTTAAAATTATTCCGCACTTACCCTTTTGAAATTCATGATCACTACAGAAACGCATAAAAAATCGGCGAGCTCCTTCAACATTGTTCTTAAAAAGATTAAGCGTTTTGTTGGTTAGACAGCGGGCCGTATATTCTTCGAAACATTTCATGCCCCTATTGAAAACACTGAAAATAGAAAATGGGATGATTATTGAAATGCTAACAAACATTTTTACAACAACAACTGAAAGGACTATCTTCTGGGCTTAATTCTTAATATATGTTAAGAAGAAAACCACGAAGCTTAAGAGCATTTCAGTTTTTTTTATTCATCTTGGATGGGAAGGCTTAGGACTGCGCCGATAACCCTGTTAATGTACTTGTGTTAAGTTGACCATATGGCAATGATTTTCTATATATGCTGATCCTAACAAATTTTTTAAATTTCTTTTTTATAAAATATATTGTTCATAATTCAACAAAATAAACAGGGCGAGCACCAATATTTCGGAAATGAGAAAATATCAAATAAAGGAATAACTTGCCTACTGTTCGCATATAAAACACTTGAGATGTTTCCGCTAACAATATTTCAATAAAAGCAAACAATTTCGGTTTTTCGGACCAATTCAAGACTTTTTCAGAAGTTGGCACTAACTTCATGAACGGTGCTAAAAGGGTAGTGAAGTGCAACATGACGGCTGATCTTCGGATGTGACGCCTTTCCACCTCTCACTATCAATCTCCTAAGCCTCGGCTGGGGAACATATAAAGGAAGGTGAGAACACTCCCCTCATTTTGGCCTGACCCTTGCTTCGTCCTCGGACTACCTCCTCCCTTACTGATTTTAATTGTCGATACCAAGCTGGTGGTTGCGGTATTCTGTCACCAGAGTATGCAGGGGTGAAACCCAACGCTAATGCAGTGCCTGCCTCCGTCCCGTTAAAACCCTGGCAGGCCTCAAAATACGTTCCGATCTTGTCACCATTTAGTTGGTGGCTGTAAGTAACGGTTGAGGCGACCCTCCCGTTTTTGCGGTGGATCTGGCTCTGAGCACCCATCTCATAAGGGTGGGTGCCAATCCTCGCATGGTCTCCATGATCCCCTTTTTCATAGATAACCATGGGATCCTAGATTGAGGATAGCGGCTTCGAGTGGGGACCCAATAATTAATCGAACGGCCAGAATTGAAAAACAAAACTTCATCTTCCCCTTCACGGGGTAAGACAGTGCCGGCGCAGGCACCAAATCACCTTTGCGGTCATTTCCGTGTCTGCTCCAGCTACCCTAGAGGGTATGGTGGGTCCGACCAGCAGCCATTCTAAAGAGCAACCAGGAATTCGTCGCGATGGAAACTACGGGCGACCCACACACGCTTAAAAGCGTAGGGCAGTTAGAACGCTCAAGTAATATGAGGGCGCGTCACTGAAAACGCTGCATAAGCGAGCAACGGATGCGGTAGAAAGAGCGAAAGATCTCTTACTAAATTAGCAACCCACGGCTGGGTCATCGTTTGAAAGTGGTGCACCCGCAACCTAAAGGCAAAGGTCGATCGAGGAGCAGCAACCAGATCCGAAAAAGAAGTATATCCGTTCCGGGGTGGCCAGACCCAGCTTTGCTGATGTCGCTAGGGACTCTATCCTCACGGGGTTCTGGATCGCCGCAACGGGCTCGGGTCAATTCACAGGCACCAATAGAGGTGGGTACAGGCGGCTCTAGCAAGCGTCATCCTGGACGAGTTTCTGGAGTATTCTGGAGCACCTCCCGCGTGTAGAGATGCCGGCTGGTGCCAGGGCCACATAAAAGTAGTGCCCTGTAACGACGCAAGGTCGGAGGCGCTACACAAGGCCGCCGGTGCTAAGGTCAGAGCTGGAGATCCTGGAGAGGAGGCAGGGACGCGTCTACTACGGCCTAGACGAAGTAACTCTTAGAGTGCCTTCGGAATGGGCTCTTCAACGGACATCGACATTAAGAAGCCTGAGCCGGAGGCTGACTTCTCTGATGCGAAGAGCGGTGCCTCCTCGCAATCACACCTGGCAACTGCGATGGAGAGGATGTATACTGAGGAGGAGCTGCTTTACACCGAGGAAAAAGACAGCCCTGACGTCACTATCATTGTGGTGGAGGAGATAGCAGGGCCCTCAAATAACGGGTCCGGCAGATAAACCTCCATCCCTCTAGGGCAGCGTCTGCTGCTCTCCAGAGTCGCCCATTAGGCGGCGACGTGGGAATCGCGCTTATTCAGGAGCCCTGGGTCAACAACTCGGGGGTCTGTGGACTAGGGGTGGTGGGCTACATGTTGCTCGTTGAGCGCGTCAAAGGTAAAATCAGAACCTGTGTACTGGCAAAGGAAGATCTAAATATTTTTCTTTTACCTTATTATAGTGATGGAGACATGACGACCACTCTGCTGGAGATTGGAGGAAGATCTCTACTGTTGGCCTCCGCGTATCTGGCGTACAAGGCGGAGGATCCCCCTCATAGTCGACTCCAGGAATTAATGAACGACCACAGAGAGGGGTTAGTTTTGATCGGTTGCGATGCTAACGCCCACCATGTTCAGTGGGGTAGCACCGACATCAACAGTCGAGGTGAGTCTCTTTTTAACTACCTTTTAACAACTAACTTAGTTATATGCAATAGGGGCACCGAGCCCACTTTTATTGTCAAAAACTGACAGGAGGTCATAGACCTTACTTTATGTAGTGAAAATCTGCATGATATGTTAACGAACTGAAGGATTCTGGATCTCTATAACAGAGAGTATGAAAATTTTCTTGTATCAGTGTTATATCTGAATCGATTTTTCAAAGAATGTATGCGTTACATTAGCGCCGAACTATCGATTGCCGCCGGATTTCTTCACTATTCACACTTTATTGAAATGGCTGAACAAGGTAAGAAATTGTAAATATTCGCGTTTTTCTTATATTGCTAATTTCTGTCAAATAAACTTCTTTTATTACAGATATGATTAAAAGAACTAATTTATAATGATAAATAATGCAAGCAAATGAATTTCTTTATTTGATAGTTACTTTTGATGATATACATAAGCTTATGATAGGAAAATAGGATAAAAATGTTTTTAAATTATCAATTAAATTTCTCGCAAAAACGAAGTCAATGGTAGTTATCAATAGTAAAGATAAATGATAAATAACAGACCCAAATCTATTTGATTATTTGAAAGTTACTTTTGAGAATATAGGCTTATGATGGGAAAAATAGGATAAATATGTTTTTAAATTAACATTTAAATTTCTCGCAAAAACTAAGTCAATGGTTGTGTTATCAATAGTTGTGGGAGCATCATTTCGAATATAATCCAAATTAAACGTATCGCTCATAAATTTCGCCAATCTAGTATTTGAAGTGATTTCTGTGTTAAAATCACCACCAATAAGCAGTAGTTGGCAGCGTTTTCTCTGCCTTTACTCTACTTTAACTTGCCCGCCTAAAATTATGCAATACAAAGAAAGGGCTGCACGAGTACATTTAAATCGCCCAACAGCAAACACTCAACCAAACACCACACACATATTTGTGTGCATGTGTTTATACAATTTTCATTTGAGAAATTTAAATATTAGGAAGATATCAACCAACATGAAATGTATGTCAAACGAAAGCTAACACCTTCATTTGACTACAAAAAAATTTTAAAAAAAATTTACCGTGCCGTTTCCTTATAATTAAAGAAATAGAGATTACAACAATAAAAACCTGACATGGGTGCCCATACCGTAAGGTGAGACGTATTCTACGCCAAAAACAAAAATTATCCAACGCAACCGAGACGAATGCAAGAACTGTGGACTGAGCTCACAGAGCAGCTAAATGTAATATTTAAAAATATTCATTGCTGCTATTATTTGAAGATTTTTTATCTTTCAGAGTCTAAGCCATTGGCGGAATTAAACTGCGGTCCAGAGCCAGGAAGGCAAAAGCAAATCGATTGCTAACTGGCGAAAGTCCCCAATTGCAGGGGGACCTTACATAAATAGAGGAAAGGGCAATTAAAACTTTTGGAACAGTCGTGGTTGAAACCGCAGGAGATCCTCGAACTCATCCGCCTTGGCAACGGAGATCTACCCACCAATGATTGGAGGATAGTCCGAGTTGGCGAGACCAAGGAGAAGCAGCGTTACGTTGACCTCGTCATCAACGATGCTTCTATCCCAGTGCTCGCGGACTGTGGTGGGGTAATAAGTTACGGCTTCTACTCCATCACCATTAAGGTCCACAAGAGGGCGGAGGGAGCCAAACAGACGGACAAGACGGGCAACGCCTCGAGCGCACCCGATTCCGTTATCACTCTCACTTGCGAGGGGGCCAACAAACCGGGAGACACCTCGAGCGTCCCTAAGGCCCTGGAGCCAGAGTCGAGCGCCCTGTGCGCAACTGAGGTCATCCCATCGGGGGTATCGGACGTCGCGTCGGATGCTGAGAGCGAAACGGGCTCAGCATCTGCTTACGTTGGGTCGATATACAGCCGATGGGTAGCGCCCGATGATGAGGACCAGCTTCTGGCTTCGGAATCTGAGGAGGCGGACCTTGACATAACAGTCAGGGCCGTCACCCAAAGAGAAGAGCCAGAGGCAATGAACGTCGGTGACTCTAGAGATGGTGCAGATTCTACAAATTAATCTGCACCACTACAAGGCTGCTAAATTGCGCTTTGAATTAACAACTTGTTATTGAGTGACAACCGCCGCTACCTTATTCAACCTCCAAAGAAATTTGTGGCTACTCTACTGACGCCAAAAGGGATAATGAAACGATTTTGCTACCCAACTGAACCCCTTTGAATAGAAAACAGCTTCCCTTATTAGTTTATAAATGAAATTTGTAAAAGGAATTAAAAGCTTTAAGTGACTTATTAAACGCTAACATCTACTCAAACATTTTTATTCTAAGCCTACTTGTACAAATGGACGATTTGGGAAATAAACCAAACCATAAAATTTGGCGACCAATTAAAGAGGAATCATTATAATTGAGTTGGGGTTTTTTACCACATACTATATCATAAATAAGAGTTTAAGGATATGCAAATTAAAATGATTGAAAAATAAATATATATTTAGGTTTTACACTGACATTTACTAACAAGCATTTTATTGGTCTCAAGTCAACGTACTTTAATGGAAAAGTGAGTGTTTTTCCAAAAAGGATAAGTAGAAGCATTTTGGTTGAGTGCCTTACTTTTTTGGCGAGTATCTCGGTCACAACGAAAATAAGATACTAAAGAGACTACATACATACATGCATATTGATGTATGTACATATTTACATCTATACTTTAAAAACAATTTTAAAGTAACGAAAAAATCTTTCTTGTGTCTGTACTAAAAATAGGCAGCTAGGCGATAGAAGTGAAATAGGTTATTAAAATAAGATAATTAATATTTGCATTTACCAGGGTGATTAACTCGATTTTTTCAAACGGGTTTTCTCCGGTTTTTACGTAAATTTGTATACAGTGCTTTTGGAATATTGATTTTTCGAATATCGAATAAATCGTTTTATTTAGTCTCCAAAACCGTTTTTTTTTACCTAGAGAAATGATAGAAATACGGCAGCACATCGGCTATTTTCACATCCATTACATTGTTATTGAAACGGCGACCACAAATCGGATATATCGGACAAAACCACAAAAAAAAAATCTACTAAATTTATAAAACAAAAGGAGTCAATACTTTGTCGCATATTCCTTATTATCCAGAACAGCCTGTAAGCGCTTTGGAACGGATTTGACCAATTTTTGACATACCTCCGGCTCTATGGAGTTCCAAGCCTGTAATAAAGCCTCCTTTAGCTGACCTAAGGTGTTAAACTTTTTCCGATACACTCTTCTAGCTAATTCTTCCCACAAATGCTCGATTACATTGAGGTCAGGGCTTTGCGCTGGTGTTTGTATTAGTTTGGGGCAGTTGTGGATCAACCAAAGCTTTGCTACGCCCGATGTGTGCTTTTTCTTTCAAAACATTTAGAAAGCCAAATTTGTCCATTTTGCCATCAATAAAATGCAAATTGGCCACTCCAGCACTTGACATGCAGCCCCAAACCATGACAGAGACCCCTCTGTGCTTTACAGTGGCTTTGTATTTTTATGTTCAAATTCGGAATTTGGCTTACGCCACACAAACATCTTGCCATCTGATCCATGCAAATTAAATTTGCTTTCATCAGTGAATAAAACCTTAAAATAATGAAAACTATTAAAATAAATGTATTTTGGAATGAATTAAGGTGAAACTAAGCGATGGAGCCACTGTATTTATACAAATCTCATAAAACAAGAAAACCTTGAAAAATTGTATAACACTTAACGGACAATAAGTCCTTATAGCTCACTCAGTTTGCTTAATGTGAAAATCAGTAATTTGGTATCATCTCAAGATATACAATTTGGGACTGAATGAGTTGAAGATTATTTCCTTCCTCGCTTTTAAATTCTTTGCTTTGTTTTTGTCTTAGTTTTTGTGACCTGCTTATCCCTTGGTCATACATAATTGAGAGACTTTATTTTGAGACCAATTAATGACAACTGGTACTCAATTGTTACTGCTTACTGAACTCGGACATTAAACTACATTTTTTTTTTAAAGAAATCTTTCATAGAAGTAATTGCGTTTAGTTATATGTACATTAATGTGGTTAATTTCTTACTTGGAACAAGAACCGGTTTACCGGGATTTAAAAACTAGTTCGAAACCCGATTTTACAAAAAAGTCGAATAATCGAATACCTTAGCATTTACCTAAGCAAAATATGAATTAATTTAATTTATTTTGCTTCGTCCTCGAGAAAACGTACCACACCAGTTTGTGGTGTGAAAAATTTAAATTGAAATTGAAACTGAAATTTACGTGTTTGTAACTAATTTAAAATATCTGGCAAAAATTGCATTTATTGACATGCCGATCTGGTTGTTGGAAGTCGGATTACTATTCATTGTTAAATTTAATTTACTCACTAAAAATTCTAATAGTGTCTAAGTTTCCCTCGAAACAAAATTAAAGTACGTTGAAATCAACGCCACATCGTGGCTCCTAGGTGCAAGTCATTTATATTGCGACTGTTAATGCAATCACTTCGTCAAATCATACCACATTATATGAAATCACGTCGTATCATAACATTACAATGTGATTTGATGTTATGTTTAAATCACGTGACATCATCACATCACAAGATGACATTATATCATATCAACACATCACGCCACATCATCGCATCATCATATCACATCATACCTGTATTTTACAAAATGTCACACGAACCCATTTTATCAACTTCTTCTTTCTTAATTTTTTATATATAAAAAAGAAACGATATTTCGTTATCTCCGCGCAGAACGTCCGAACCACAGCACGGAAATTTGCACAGTTATTCGTTTATTCCTGCAGAAGGTCCTAGTGGAGGCCCTTTTTTAAGTTATTGGGAAGGTAGAGTGCTAATTTATATGATCTGGCCGGTTCCCAGAAATCATTATTATATTATAAAAAAACACATGGATACCGACTAGCTAACGTTCACACAGCCGTGCAAGGTTTAATAGACCGGACTGTTTAAAATGATCCTGATAAATACATATATTTTTCATTAACAATAAATGTGAAATTGAAGTATTCGGGTCCTGGTTGTGCGTGGACTTAGGCTAATCTCCTGGAACCACTCATATGGCATGCTGTTATAATTCGTTATTTCCTTAACCCTTTCTCAACCAACCAGTGGAGTCTAGACCACGCACAAACTGGACTCTTTATGTGATGCACTCACCCACTTAGGGAGGTTCTAAAAATAATCCCATAAGGTGAAAATAAAAGGTGTTATAAAAAGTAATTTTTACTCTTCGACAAATTTATCGGACTCTTTAACGAACCTCAGCAGCTTGTCGAGAGAGAGAGAATTAATCATACCAGTTCGCAGCTATGGAAGTCCATTTATTTCAGAATTCGGCGCCCTTGAACGTTCATTCAAATTACTCACAAAGACTTCAAAGACAGAGCGCACTTTTGAATCCCCTTTTCACTCCTACTTCGGAGCTCTCCGCATTTGGCTGGCTGGGAAGATTTCATCAACATTTTGATTTATCTCAACATAATACTGTTTTTCTATGAAGATCTATATTCTATATATTTCTAATACAACATTCAAATACCTAGTTCTTCTATTTTATCGTCTAAAACCTTCCTTCTTTGCGCTTTTGAAAACTGGAACAAGATTCGATTGTTTTAACAAAAATTTTTTAACAATGATATTTCATTATGTGTTACGCATAGTAAAAAAGCGAGTTTACTTAGTTTGTGGTGAAGGGAAAGGTAAATAGAAAGAACAGCAGTTGGATGAATTTTATGATATGTTTGAATAATCGGTCCATATTTATTTAACCCTTATGAAATTCGTTTATTTTACAAAAAAAACCACACATCCCTACAGTTTCATACACGCAATATGTGTTTACCCGATAATATTTTTGTGTCTAGCTCCCTAACAGATGGGTATTTGTTGCCTCTTTTCTACAAAAGTGTAAAAATTCACATCAAAAAGTAAGATAAAATATTGTTCAGAAAAGTATAGATGTTACTCGTACGCCGCAGCGTATCTTCTCGTTACAGGTACGCTGAAAGTGATAAATATGTCCCGCTATCTGTATCATTACGCATCTGTGGGAAAGTGACTGAGAGATGAATTTTTTTTAAATTTGCCTTCATTTCACATAAAGTATAAACGATTAAGAAGAGATGTCAAGTACATACTTTAATTATCGCTATTGATACTACTTATACAAAATTATGCTTTCGAATACTCGTATAATAACTTTCCGTTTTGCTTTACTCAAAAACTACCTCCATTCCAGCGACTTTGAATGTTCATTTTTATATATTTATTTGTGTTATTAAAGTTGGTCGCAAAATTTTCCTTACTTAATTCTTCAAAATCGTTGTTCATTTTACGTGGAAAATTCAGATTTAAGTAGATTTTCGATATAATACTTTAGTGAGTTCGTTGGAAAATGTTTTATTTGACGCTTCATTACTGCTTGTCTAGTCCTATTTTATCAAATGTTATCATTTCTTCTTTTCTTATGTTTGTAATGTTGTTGTTTGCTATATTATGATAGATAGTATATGAAACACTTTTTGAACTCTGTTGTACACGTATTTAATGTTGAAAATGAAACTGTCCCCTAACTTTCGCATTCATTTTCGTAGCTTTCTACTTTTCTTTATACTTATGGCAGATTTTACAAGTTAAAAATGC
This sequence comes from Philophylla caesio, assembly GCA_963971545.1. Lineage (NCBI taxonomy): Eukaryota > Metazoa > Arthropoda > Insecta > Diptera > Tephritidae > Philophylla > Philophylla caesio. The sequence goes on from OZ020604.1 coordinate 163,579,150, forward strand.
AGTTTTGATCAATATAAAAGCAATATTTCGTCGTCCCAGTTAAGATGTACATTTTTCAGTATATCTCGACTCTAGCTATACGAAGCAAACCAATTTATCATCATGCAATTAGAATACAACAGGAATTTCATCAAAAAAGGTTCAGAATCATGACTTTTATAAAGAGATGTTTTTCTTTCCCTTATTAATACATATATAGAATATGACAGAAATCGCACTACAATTACGATTTTTAGATATATATCGATACCAGCGCCACCTTTCGAAGTTTTTCCTTTTACAAAGACAAAGTAGCTCCAATAAATATAACCGATTATTCAGTTATGTAATTTTCTGTCACAAAAACTTTGCACTAATTTGAGCAAAATCTTAACATTGAAAATAAACAAGATCGTAGTAATATTTGTTTTATTAGTCTTCACTTGTACAAAAAGAAAAGTTAGGCTTTAATAAATTTTTAAATCATCAGCTTTTCTTAGTCACTTGAATGTAGGCATTTTGATGCAGTTATAAAATCATTACAATTTTTAATCTCTTGCAGTCTTTCGAAGCGGTTCGCTGTTGACAACTGGCATTTAATTTAGAATTTGAGCTGAAGCTTAAACCGATGGTTCAAATATAAGCCTTCTAATTAAGCGGCTTCGAGAATGCAAAATTGCGCTCGTTTGGTTAACCATAAAAAACCATGAAAGAAATAAAGCCTTCAGCCATCACTCTTCTTATTTTTTTATTTTAATTTTTCACAGACCAAACTTCATTGGTATAAATGTAAAATGTATTTTTTAGAAAAGCACCCGTGTTATCGCGCTAGTATTTTCGAATCGATTATTTCAATAAAAATATTCAAATAATTCGTTTGTATTTATGCAAACACTTACTTTGATTAATAAAAAAAAAAAAAAGAAGCAATTTGAATTTTTTGAAATAAAATTCTTTAAAATACATATTCATATATTTTTGTGCTAAACGCTCGACTTAAGGCCACTTCGCACTTGCACCGATATTTGCACTTGTTTTATTGCACTTGTTTCATTTATTTAATGAAAGCATTTCAGACTGCCAGATGGTCAACAACAAGCAACTCAGCACGTTTTACCTTATCAAGCAAAGACTAGTATAACTAAATTTTTTTTAAAATTTAATCTGTTAAGTAAATTGTATTTTTCCAGTCACTTTCAAACGCCATCAAACGTGATGTGATATCAGAACACACTTAAGTATATTATATTTTAATCAGAACGCATTAATGGTATTTACCAGAGGACGCCGAACCCTAAACACTTAATTTGCTGTCAAACCACAGAAGCGTGCAAAAGTGGCGAAGCGCATCACATCAACATTAAAAAAATATGTCAACACCAAATAGGACACTCCCAAACATGCACAAATACATATGTATATATATATATGTATGTAATGCAGCTGTATATGTACATTGGTTTGATTGCACAAAATTACCACTTTCACTTACGTGCACTTGGATGCAATGTCGCGCTCGTTGATGGCAATCTTTGTGGTTTGTAAAAATTCCATCAGATGTGGCGGCAAATCCTTAAAGCACTCGTCGACCATACGTTGAGAGTCGCCGCATTCGCTAACAGCGCCAGCTGTGGCGTCAGTCTTGTGGCGCGATTCTGTGTCATTTTGCGAATTCACCGAGGAAATTAGGCAAACCAAAAGCAGTATTGGAGCAAACATGTTGCGCCAAATGTGCAAATGCATTTTGACGAATATGGGTATAAAACGAACGAGCATAAATGTTTTATTTTTATTTAAAAAAATTTTTTTTAATTTTTTTTTAAATATTTTTTAAAATAATTGTTTAATTGCACGTATGTATGTACATATATTATGTCGGTACAAATCAAATAAATTTCAAATATTTTAGCACTTAATACTTTTTTTCAATTTATCCTCATCTCACTGCTCTTCGCAAGTTTCCCGAGTATGCTGAAGTAGCGCCACGCTTACGTACTGTAACTGCCCTACTATTAACAATAACTCGCCTTTTATATAAAGCAGCGTTAACAGCTTACTAACATTTACGATATCATAAACAGTTGTTTTCGTGAAAAAGCTCGCAAAGCCGGTTGAGCTTTCACGCAAGCGCATCACAGTTGCACGCACGTGTCTTAGTTATCCTCTTTTTGTTTTTTTGTTTGCCTTTTAATAAGCCTTTTAACATACTTACACACGTTTATTGAACAGATGATACAATACCGCTTTGTCGCATTATGTTTTCAAGCGGCAGGACAAAAGGTTGTAAAAAGCACTGCAAGGCAATACGTAATTGCGCGCTCTGTTACGAATTATATAGTTTCACGTATGCATGTACTTCTTCTTCCATTACTTATTCGGCAATACAAGAATCGACTTGGCATCTTAACATTTTGCCAAAGTGACCATATATCAGTAATTTCTCAGGTCGCAACCAGTTGCTCGTATCACACTTCAACCATCGATCATATAAACCCCATTCAGAAGCTGGTTGAACCATTTGCACAGTCATGACTGGGAGGCATCAAGGGGCAGCAGCTAGGCTAAACTCTTGAGCAGACAGCACTGTAGACAACTCGGTGGACTGCATTACAACTCCATCTGTCCATCCTGCTTGGAAGACGATACGTTGAAGGAACAGAAGAACTAGTTCAGCACCGATGTTTTTGGAGATAAATACCTGAGATATCCGAGGCCTAATAATCTGCTTAAAAGAGCCATGAAAAAAGTACAATGGACAGAATGTAGTATTAGTGCTGTTTTCTACACGATTTGCTTCGGCTCCCGTCCCGATAAAAGCTAAGGTTCTAATTATGGTCTCCTCTTCATATCTTTTAGTTAAGACCAAATTATCTGAGAACAAATGTGATGCGACAATTGTGCACCATTGCAAGCAAAATGAAATAATAAATAATACATTGATTGCATCCTATTAGGTAGCAACACCGTTAGTGTTGATAGTTTGAAAAATAAGCTTTGCTTTTTTGTGCAAAATATTTCACAAAAATCTAAAGTTATTCAATCATGAAATCTTTTAATTTTTTAGACGATCTTCAATCGAGTGTAGCTGATAATTATTTTATCTAATCAATATTACAATCAGCGTAGTGGCAGTACCGACGATAGGCAACCAGTCGTACTAGATTCTTTCATATTAAATATGCAAATTTTTAAAACTCAACAAGATTTGCGCTATTTTTGACGATAGCTCGTAAAGTTTTTAGTTCTTTTTTATTGTTTGACCTATCCAGCTTGAAAACTTCCGTTTTTTGTTATGGTTTGGCCATATACTTAACTATTTTTTTAATATAATATAAAGACGCACACTACAAATGGCAGAAGAAGATTGGCCAAACACTGAGCTATATAGTGTAAGCACCAAAATAATAAAAAAAAATAAAGGAAAAAAATAACAATACTCAAAGCGGCAGAAGCTATAGATATATTTCGGATATCACCACATATCCTCATCAGACTTCTGTCTTCATTGTTTCAGCGGGAGTCGAACCCACGACAGCCACGCCACACTTAAGCCAGCAGCAGAATAGAATTATGTGTTTGTAGGCAGGGCCTCCCTTTTTATTCATCTTTTGTTGTTGTGTGGCCGCTTTGAGTTTTTTTTTAATAATTTAATAAAAAAACCGATCGGCCTTAAAGCTGAAAAAATAATTAAATTGAATACTTCCTATTGTCCGTTTGCGAGCAGTACTGTACAGAAAAAGTAAGCGATGCAAGAAAAAGTCATCCCTAGCCGATTAGGTAGTTCGTAAGACTTGATTTATAAACTTTAAGTGAAGACTAGCAAAGGAAGAGAATTTAAGATCTGACAATATCATACATTTATTTATACATAGTTCAAAAACAATTAGTCTCGATCTTCAACTTGGATATTACCATTAATTCTGTTCTATCAATAATATATGTTCATCCGTCTGAGTCTGATAACAATGCCTTTCAACCACATTGTATCTATATGAATAACAAGTTCTTCAAAACGTATGAGAAATATTGAAAACTTAAATTTGTTTGTTATCTATGCATAATCAAAATTCGCATTTACAACAATCAAATAAGCTTTTTTTTCGAGAAAATGGCAATTTAAAATATTTAAATATGAAAATTATAAAAACAGACTATTACAAAAGTACTTAAGCTTTTCAAACAAATACAGCCTATGTGTTTATTATTATTAATTTTTTTTTTAGTTATGAACACTTGAATTTTTTAAATCTAAGGAATCTATAAAGTGGCCAAACCTTGGAAAAAATAATATTTTCTTTTAATTTTGTATGAAATAAGTCGAAAATAACTTTAGAAAAATTTCATTTAGAACCACTAGAAATTCACCCGTATTCACTTAAATTTAAATATTATGATATGGAAACCTTACATCAGTCTTTTTTTATCTAGATAAATATGTAGAGTCGGCAATTAAATTATTTTTACCAATACTTAAAGAAAATCTCGATGAATCTATTAGTCGGCATGTTCATACCAGAAATACAAAGATTGGTACATACATACATACATATGTTTTTTTTTTTAAACAACATTAACTTTTTCAATGAGTAAATCTAAATCTGTACCAATACTCTTTACTGAAGAGCAAAAATTAACGATTTAGTTCATTTTCATTAGAGCATTTATGAAGGGCTAAGTCGTCCTATATACTTGGTTATATCGAGATCTAGAATAGTATCGGTCTTTTCAAACAGTTCTCCAAGCATTTCCTGCGAATTCGTCAAGCTGATAGTTTTTTTTTTTTGATTTTGTTTTTAATTTCTTTGACCACCAGCTGGAACTAAGTGGCCCCAAAAGTTATGGATTTGTCATCTTCATGAAATAGCGGTAAATTATTTATTATCTTGTATTACTAAGTTTAGATAAAAAAGATATATTTTGCCAATAAACAAAAATAATCATGCTGACTACGTTTGTGATAAACGCTCTCAGGGCTATATCTACTTATGTATCAATCAGAAGAAAAAAGCAGCTCGATATTTTATTATGCCTCTAGCATATCGGGTACGATATTTAGCATTTTTTTAGAACAATCTGAGAACTCATCCTCTAAGCCATCCAACTGAATATCGTTTGGCATAAATCTCATACAAATCTCGAAAATGCCTTACCGTCGTCAACCATGATGTTGACTTCAGAATAACCTCCAAATCCTGTGCGTCGGTCCAAACTGCAGGTTGTTTCTGTTTAGGTCAGTTTTTCTAAGTATCAAACTCAAAACCATCTGATTTTGTAACACTGTTGAGAATTGCAAATTTGTGGGAGATGTATGCTCGATAATCTGCAGGAACATATTCTCTAACGGCAGGGGATCGCATGAAATTCGTAAGTTTTTTATGTGATTTCCTGTTGATTCAGAGTTTGCTTGAAAATTGCCAAGTCTTTCAGCAGTATTACGTATGACAATTAACGAAAATTATCTTTCCTCAACCTTTTATTATTCAAAATCAATTCATCAGTGTAATTGACATTTTCTTTTCTTATATTACTATTGTTAGTATCAAATTCGAAGACCGTTGCGTAAGTTCTGAATAGCCGGGGCAAACCATTGTGGATTTTGTCTATCGTATTAGTCAAGCCACAAAGAGCTTTTAAAATCCATTAACACAACGTCAATAGCGTTGCTCGCTCGATTACAGTTTTTGCGAAAAAAAGGATGTTTGCTATGCATTTATAATCCGCGTTTTATTTCTTGTGCTTCTATTAATTACCTGAAAACTACCAACAAACCTAAATTGCCGTCCTTGCCCGTTTGCTTTTGATATTTCAATCAAAAATCCTGGAAAATAAGTCAACATGCGTGAGTTGTCTATACTTAAAAGTTTTCATTCACAAAAGACTCGAACTCGCAGAATTTTAATCGTCTGCTGCTCTTTGCTGCTTTCCTCGTATTCGTATAATGCGAATGCGCCTGTAATTATGCCATCATTCTCAGCAATTACTTTTGAATTGCAGTAGTATATTTGTGTATGTGAATGAATGAATTGAAGGAAGACTGCAAATTGCTGGACCTGCGGTGAGCAGTGTTGCCGTTTTGATACAAATGTATCCAAATGGATACATTTTAGCCATAAGAAATGCGGGATACATCTTATTTTCGCTCAGTAGAAATTTGGATACATTTTCATATGAATTGGAATCTATGTTTCTATAACATATATTTAGAATCAGTAATGATTCACAATTATTATTAACTTGTTTTAATAATAGATGACATCTTGTGACCCAAAAATGCCTCTTTACCCAAAGGTTGGCAACATTGTTTCATATTAAACTGCGCAACCATTTCGACTTGGCGCGTTATTCCATTGTTGTAAAATTGCAATGTTTTAAACACAGAATAAGTTACGATTGTTTGCCATTTTTTTCAGCAAAAAAAATCAACAGACAAGTATTCCTGTTATAACCAATGTAGTTCTACCAAGAAATAACAATCATTGGTATATACGAATTTTTTATTTTGCTCCTTTTATATTTAAGTACAATATATATTTAATAATAAGACAAATTTTAATATATTTCTTTCTGGGAAAGTTCAAAAGAATATATTTGATTAATTGTTTTTAAATTATAATTTGACTAAAACGTAATGAAATCTTCTTATATATGTATATACTGTATGAACTTGTCCAAGATACTCTTTTGCCGAGATACTATTTTTCAGAGATGGATAAATTTGGACACATTTTTAAGTTTTTGATGGATACCATAAAGTTTGACGCAGTGGCAACACTGGCAGTGAGCTTTGAGTGACATGTCCATGTATGTGCATGTGTGTGTACACACATAAGTATGTGTCTAATTTGTATGTCATTATCAGAAACAGTTCGTCCTATGTTACTCGTATGTTAGTTAGAACTGACATGGTGATTCCTTTGCAAATTCAACTCCATCCGAACTTGAGCTCTATTTCTCCCCATCGCCCATCGTACGCACAATTTCACGGTTTAAAAGAAAATGAAGCACAAAATAAAGTCCAGGAATTTTTAAAGCCCATCATTATAACCGCATCTTATAGTGTCAATATTCGACAACTTAGTTTAGTGTTTTTTTTTTATTTTACTTCGTTCTTATACGAATCAGCGTTGCCTCATTAGGGGCCGTCACATCAAGCTGGGTACTTGTTACTTGGCAGTTACTTGGCAAAAAAAAAGTTTTAATTTTTGTTAAAAATTCTCTTTATGTATATAAAATACATTTTTCTAAAAATCAACTGATGTTACCAAAATAATAGAAATAAGTTATAAAGAGTTGGCCTCAGCAAGTTATGAAATATGGGTGAATATCCTTTATTTTCTTTACGTTGCAGAATATTGTGATGAAAGTGTAGTGATTAGTGGTATAACATCGGGCTTATTTATTTGCTAGTCACTAATCTATCTTTGGTTTTTTATAACAAAACACCAGTCTTACAAGCGTGAAAATTTTCTTATACCGGGTAAGAAAGTCCAAAAAAACAGCGCTCAGTTTGCATTGGTAAGAACTGTAATTTGAATACGGCGAAGCCACGCTAAATCAAGCTGATTACACTAAGCAATAAAGTATTTTTTTTTCACTGGGTTCACATTATGTAATTATGATTCGCCACCTTAAAACTATTTGAAATATTGAGATAAAATTGTTCTATCACGTCTACATAGTTTAGTAGTGAAACGCATTAATTGATTTTACTTAACCCTCTATAACTCAAAACCTCCAAATGAACTATTTTTAATGGAATCGCTTAATATAAACACCTTTTTTTTATTTCAAAACTTTTTATTTATAACGGATATTTCGAAAAAAAAGGGATTGTTGCTTACTGGCAACAATGAGTGACAGTAGGATAAAAAATTGGCGAAATTATAAATAAAATAATAATATTTTAGGACAAATAAAAGTTCTTGAAACAATTTTTGTTTTTGGTATAGGATAAAGCTACGCCGCACTTTTCGCACACCGTGTAAGTGAACCCGGTACATTTCGGGAACTTGCATCGGATATTTTTTCCGTTTATTGAGGCCAATGTCCGATTTGATCTTGGCGGACCGCTTGTGGAGGCACATGTTGGGCAGGTCCCTTTTGTTTCTTTGCAAGAAGCTCACCTTCAATGGATCGTCGTGTTGTCAAACCTTGTTTAGTCCCCATTTTGCACAGAGTTTCGGAAATTTCCAGACGAAAATCTGAGAATGCAATGATGTTCTTATCAGGAATATTTCTATATTTGCTGACCCTCATATATAGGAGCCATTCCACACAACCGTTGAAATATCTACACCATTAACAGTAGACACGTATTCTTCTGAATATCCTCGATCTTTCTTTATTGTTATTTTCTCTGCCGAATGTTTGCAGTCAGGAATTCTTTTTCTTCTAATAGTACCTAACGAAAGAATACCTTCTTTTGCTAAATATTCCAACAGCGGCAAGGATGTGAAGTAGTTATTTTTGTGACGAGGAATCATACGCGATAATCTTACTGCGACGTTTGCAGAGGCTCCTAAATCTGGTTCGTCGGCACTAACAACATTCTCTCTACCAGTTTTAGCCTCTGTCTTATAAGCGAAACCGAAAACACCGCTCAAAACAAATAATTTGTAACCCCACTTATGAGGTTTCTTGGGGTTTTATCTTCTTAGCATATTTCGCGCTTTTGTAGAGCATATTTCCTCATCTACACACACTCGTGTTTCTAGTGGAACTTCGGCGTATGCTTCGTTCAACGCATCAACGACTGGACGGATTTTAAAGATTCGATCAGCGTCAGGGTGGCTCCTGGAAAGACCCTTTGTGTTGCCGTTAAAATGAAGATACTGCCTAATCTTTTCAAATTTACTAGAAGGCATGGTCTCTTGATTTAAGTTTGTACCCAGTACAGGGGCCCAGGTCACCCGGGGTAACTGAAGGCCTGAGGTACTTGGAATATCAACTGAACTAAAGTGCATCGGTTCTACTTCTTCCAATCGGTTGAAGTTGCGATCGTCATCGCTCAAGTAGCCTACCAAATCATCCATATCAAATTAATCTCCCTAAGACGATTCATTTAACTCCCCTGAATCTGGATCGAAATCAGGGTCATGTAAAATATCGCCGTCAAAGTCTAGACAATCTTCACTTGCAGAATACTATTGGAGTGCACGGGCAATTGCGTTGTCTGTGAGTTGCCAATGTCGGTGGGCCATCCTAAAAAGAAATGAATATATTCGCAATGCTCGTGCAAAATAGTTCCTTTTTTGAATAATGTTGCCTACAAGACACAAACACTAAACACCACCTAATACAAAACTACTCACAAAATGTCAAAAAGATATAGTAACAAAGCAAAGTATAAACACTTGCCTTACTGATTTTCACAAAAACAAGCACCACTAAATGCGCCAAATATTTTTTAATTTGTTTTTATTTCACCAAGTGCCGACTGTTTGGAAATTCTCACTTCACTGTTGTTGCCTGTAGTCTACCATACGTTATTTATTTTATGAAGCGGTGACATAAATTGTTATTCTACATTTAAAAAAATGGTTGGCTTTTGAACGATTGGCTTTTCTCTTTTAGTCAGTAGTGGCAGTATCTCTCTGGAGGCTCCAACAATAGTCTGCAAGCATTGCTGGCTCCCATCTAACCTGATAACGCTTCTCGTACTCTGCAATTTCTTGATGAAATCTTTCACCGTCTTCATCACTCAATGAACCCATGTTTTGATATATGCTTGTGACCTATTGCTGACATTAATCCATCAATATTATTGTAGAACACAAATCCATATTCTTTTAATTAAAATATAGCTACGGTAAGGGCTGCTGAAGGGCCTGCTTCATCTTCTTTTTAATAGGACTCGATAAACTTGACGAAATACCAAATCTTTCCGGTACTGGAATGTCTGGAGAATGTGGTAGCGGCATTGACACTGATGACACAGTAGCATACTTCAGCGAGTGTTTTGATTCTTTTGAAAAACCTTTCACAGTTGTTAAACAGAAGTAACAGTCGTCTACGTGATTTTTGGGTTCACGCCACTGCATTGGTACACCAAAAAGGCATCTGTTTAATATTACCCTTATACCAACCCGTCAAATATTTATAACATTATAGACAAGATTCTTTCGACACCCATTATTTGTCTTTATTTCTAATGGCAATTTTAAAATAAGCTTCATAACATTTTTTAAACAAAGGCGAAATTTGTTTTTTTTTCACGAATCACCACTCGGGACATCGGAAATTTTTTTGATGTTGTATAGTGTTATTGGGATTGCCAACAGTCATAACTACGTGTTTAAGCTCCGGAGTGGACTTAATATAACTAAGAATGATATAAACCCAAATACCAATTGCATTTTTAAACCTTTCTTCAAAACGAAATGTATAACAACTTTGGCCCGCGATGCAAGAACAAGACGAGTAGACCCTTTAAAAAATTTCACAAAAATTTAAAGGATAAGCGATGTGCGTCTGTCTGTCCGTTAATCTCTTTGAATGCAAACTAGCCCTAGTTTCGAGTGGAATTTGGTATGTTAGCGTCCTTCAATATTGTATCAATTATTTGTCGGATAAAGTATTCATCATTTGACTGTCATTTTTCAAATCACGCTAAAGATATTGGCAAGGCAAATTATTAATTTTCGTAGATACTACCTATTGAAATCAGCTGAGTGCTTTGTTTGTCTTCGCTGTGTTGTTAACGATGTCAAAATGGTTGTTTTGTTTACGTTTGAATTTTCTTTTCATCTCAGCACAATTTTTGTTGCTTTTGTTGCATTTCATAGCAAAAAGAAATGATGTAAAACAACTTTTAATTTAATTTTGTTTATTTTACGACATTGATGCCAAAATAATTTGGGCATACACGCAAAGGTTCTCCCCATGAAATATCGCTTTTTACTAAAGTATTTCGCTGCATAAAAAATTTAAAAACTCAAAGTCGAAAATTTAAGTGAAATAATTTAAATTAGAAATTGTAAAAACTTAGAAATTAACATTTAGTGGATGTTCAAAAGAAAAAACTATATGTTTTCTGCGCCGTTGCATTTTGACCATAAATACGTGCCATTTTTTTTTTCAAATTTCTAGTTAACTATCAACATTTTGTGATTCGTGGAAAAAGATTTTTTCAGCCTAGAAACCTACATATAAAAAATTATTTTTTATAAATAAGCGAAAAAGACAGTAAAGCCCCTAAAATTCGTAAAAAATGTTCTCCAAATTTTTTTCATAAAACAAAATGTCTGGAATTTTTCATGCTTCTCAATAATATCCAAAATATTTAAATCGTTACCAACTGGGTTTCAAATATAATATACATATGTTATTAATCGCACCATTATAATTTTTTCCTTGAATTGTTTGGTTTTGAATATACTGTGCCTGTGGTGAGAGGAAGTACGTCTGCGTTGCAACGTAACTAAAAGTAACAAAAACCACAGTATATACAGTAGAAAAGCTGAGGTGAAGTCCTTCTCAGGGATAAGATTTTGAGGAATGTGAAATGTGTGCATTAACCAGTGAAGAAACAAAATACGTGACGACTGTAGTTATTCGCATATTTGAAAAATTATTCAACGGCTCACCACAAATCTCCTACAACCAACAGGTACAATAAAAAAGCAACCCTGGGTAATAAATTTTTCGGTGGTCACTTTTCTTCTTCATTTCATTCATTCGTTTCGGTTAAATTTGTAAACAAAAGCAGGTAATTTTGCAAATAAATTTATTAATTTCCTTATAACTGCAGCATTTTGACATTTACTGCAAGGAAATAGCTGCCTGGCATGTAGCGTAAGCGCAACTACATCTATAAATTGAAGCAGAGTATTCCGAGAATAGATAAAGTGGCTCATCCGCATGCATAATCAAAAAGAAAGCTAATTTTTTTATAATTTCAGGGCCAATAAAACAGCTGCGAAGGACATTTGATACTTCTAGACCTTAGAGTATACATCGAATTATGTATAGCTCAGTGTTCATGGTAAAGATTCCTGAATATGTACAAAAATACAAAATTTAAACGTGCATAGATTTGTAAAAACATAAAAAATATATACATGCAAGTTAAGGATCCTTTAAGGATTAAACTCAAAAAAATATGAAGGGCCAGCTGCCCAGAAGAAACAACACTAGTAAGCTATATTTCACTTGACTTTATTTTAAGAACATCTTAGAATCTACATTAACCTATTAGGTAGCCCGTCCCGAACTCGACTGCCTGGCCGCTGTGTCCGTTGAGTACATTTCACCTCGGTTACTTGGCAGCGGCGCAATGGTTGTATAACTTGTTTACAACTCGTTGTCTGAGACCGGCCCTGGCCTTGATTTCTCACGGCGCATTTGTTGGATGCAAGTGACAATGGCTCCCGTTGCATTATATGGTGAAATGGAAATGTGCTGACACTGCGGCACGTGTAACGGGCAACCGTGGGAGCGCTCAATAGGTGCGCGTTAACTCTTCCTCCTCTAAAGATCCGCGTCCCGCGGATCAGGATTCGAAGAGGCGTCGTCCTTGGTTGGATTGCGTGAACTCTGCTGCAGTATGGACAACTTCAGTTCAGGGAATTTTTTCCCGGTTGTTAACTTTCTCCATATCAGCAAAACGAATACCATTAACAAGGTAAGCCCCAGAGCTTCGGACGTCACGAACCAATTAGTTTTGTCCCTTAGGTACCCCAATAGCCGTATATTCCTAGATGTCATTTCGTGGACGAGATTGAGATTCACCGCCAGGCTCTTGTTCGTTACGGTGGGCAATACAGATGGAAGAACTTGTACACCCGAGCTGCTTGTACTACAATAGGTTTGATTATTAATTGTTACCGTCTCGTTATCCAGCTGTAGAATGTAAGAACCGTTAAGGTTAGTATAAGCTTTACCTGACCAAACGCTGCTATTGAAGTTGTCAAGAAATATGGTGTCATCCTTGAGTACTTCAACTGTTGAGTCCGTGCAGGTTATATAGCGGCAACTCGTTTGACCTCCCTTGAGTAAACGAGGCAAGCAATCTTCTTCGGGTAGTAAATCAAGTGCTTCCTTTTTGCACACCATGGCGGTTGAAAGGTATAGACAGCTATCCCTGACTCCATAGGTTTGTTGCTTGTTCATCAGGATGGTTTTATAGTTCAGGTCCAACCGATGATCATTTTTTATGATTGCACGTGTGATTAAGTGGTTGAATCTCGTTTCTGCTACTTTTGGCATGGACAGCACGTAAAGCAAAAGAGTGCCATTCGTATATATTGACGGTTCACTATACTCGATGGCTTCGATGACGTTACTGTAAGGAAGGACCTCGATTTCACTTATTAGTTGGTTAATTTCCTCCTTGTTCAGCAGGTTACTGTTCACTACCCCAGCCTTGGCCATCTGGCAGACTCGAACCAACTCGCTGACGTCTTCTTTCAGAATCATTACCTTGCGCTCTAAATCCTGTGAAAACCTTGCTAGGTGTTTGCTACCCAAGATGTCGTTTGTGACCGTTACCATTCCGTAGAAAGTCTGCAATAACTCCTGAGTCTTCTTAAATATTTCAGAGTTTACCTTGTACTGCAAATTATTGTTAGAAACCAAGGCGTTTTCGTTGCGCAACACTTCATCCCAGTCCGATGCATCAGGTGAGCCGGCAATCCATTTCCAAGCACACCCGATCCAGTTGATAGAACGCCTGGACCGTTTGAGCTTTGGGCCACTTAGCTCGTCGAGTTGAGAACGAATTTTCCCCAGCTGGTATGTGATGACGTCTTTAATGGCATCGGTCTCGTTTATTTTGGTGGCGTCGTCCTCTAAGCGATTTAAAATTTTTTCGTAGCGTGTCAATTCGATTGTGTGGACTAGTTTGAAGTATCCGTTGACTATCCAGCCGTACCCATCACGAACGGTTAGAACGGGGGAGTCGAGATTGAATAGGACGAATGCCCGTACGGTTGCACAGAGGCAGATTCTATTAATAAGATTACAAACTATTAGCTTAATCCTATTGCCATAATATATTCAAAATAATTTTAAAAGAACATTACATTTGTACATTTCGAAACAATCAATTAGTTTTTAATGCAATTAAAATTCCAAATAATTTTTAAAAGAACAGTACAATTTTACCTTTTGAAGCAAAACTAATAATTCTTAATGCGATAGTAATTCTACATGATTTAAAAGGACAACAAAATATTACATCTTCAAACAAAATTACCAATTCTAAATGATTTTAAAAGAACAATACAATATTTCCTTTTATAATAAAATTATTAATTCTTAATGCGATAATAATTCTGAGGTTAGTATATATTGGAGTAATTATTTATATAAAATTTTGAATTTGAAAATTTATCAAGGGTGTATATTCTTATATTCTAACGGTCTAGTCTAGGCTCATAATTATCTCTTATTTCCTAATTTTATTACTAGCGAGAGGAGTTCGGGAGGATAAGGCTGAGAGGAATTGGAGGGAACCCAGTAAGTGATGCGAGAGTGGAATCTTTTGCACATTTGTAAGTGCGATAATTTTGGTTAGTTTAGGTTATATGCGAAGATATTGTCTACTTAGTTAAAAGGTTAGTATCTTAAATATTATGTAAGTAGTAATGTTTTGTTAGTATAGTTTTTCTTTTTGGTGTGGAACTCTTTCCTTCTTTTTTTTTTTTTTTTTTTTTTTCAAATTTATCTCCAACTGTAATAGCTGGTTTATTGCTTTGGTTAGCACATACTTGTAGTTATAATTCAATCTAAGATATTTTTGTTTTTAAGTATATTTTTGCAACTTAACATTTTTTTATTATTATTTTTTTTTTTTTTTTTTCGTATTGTCGCTTTTTCATATCTTTTGCCATTTAAGTTCTGCATTGGAATATAGGCGTTGTCTCAGATGGCATTGGAAGGCTCGCGTTGATCCCTTTTAGCCAGAAGCGTTAATAATTGCAACTGACCTACTCATGGCACGAGATACTTCACGCCAATTAAAGCTATAGTCCTCTGGTGGAGTTGAACCACTTCGACTGTTATCCCTCGGGCCACCGAGTATGCTGGAATTGAACCAACAAGATTTGGACAAATACAGAAATTTGTACCCAGACCGCTGGGGATTGAGGTTCTATGCATGAGCTAGCCTTCTGACCAATGCTAGACGTTTTTCACGTCAGTTTTGTGGAATTTTTTCCCACTTTCGGTAACAATTGTTACATTTCTGTTTTCTGCTACTGCTTCTTGCTTGTATAAAGGCTTGTGTTTGCCCTTTATTTGTTTGTTTGCAATATAAAGGTTATTGCCGGTATCGAAATTGCGTGGTGTCGTGCGGCGAGCATTAATTCTTGCATTTCTATCATCTTGTTCCTTATGCAATAATGCTCTTACATTTTCGTAAGTGCCTTCCCTAAAGTTTACCAACCCCTGATAATTTATTCTGCTGGATCTATTAAAAAAATATCTGTTGGTTTCCGTTTCGTAACAGAATAAATGGTGTTGTTGTAGCGGTCAACAGCGATTGAGACTCGTTCCTTAGGTGTAAGTCTACTGAATTCATCTGTAATACAACGGTATATTTCTACAAATGTAGAGTGTACGCGCTCAACTTGACCATTGACCTCGCTGCGCTACGTTGGAGTCTGGTAAATTTCTATTCCTAGTGAACGTATATAATTCAAAACCAATGGAGTTAAAAGTCCTCTCTCATTGTCCATGACTAGTATCTTAGGCACGGAAAAGTAGTGCAAGAGGCTTGTTAGTTTCTTACGCAAATGAATTGATGATTTATTTTTTATTGAGAATAATTTAGCGAATTTCGAAAATTTATCAACTGCGCTAAGATACTTTTGTTTGTCAATATCGAAGATGTCGATATGTAAAATTTCGCAGGGATAACTTGGGATAGGGGTTGGCTGGAGAAAGGGTTTCGATGGATGCCTATCATATTTGTTCAATTTACAAATGGTACAATTTTTAACATAATCTCTAATTTGTCTAGCCATGGCGGGGAAGTAATAACTCTCAAGTATTTGTAACCTGTTCTCACGAGGATTCCTGTGAGCCTTTTTGTGCTCGTTCTCGATAATTTCGAAAACTCTATCTATGACTGTCACGTCCTCTACAATTCTCTGCGATATCCTAATCCGATATCGTTGGAAATTTTGGATAAAAACTTCCTGCAGTAGAGCAAGAAACTTTTCCGGAATTTTAATGCCGTTAATGACATTTGGATTTAAACATTCTTTCAGGATTGAGGTTAATGCAGCACTGCTGTGACCTGGTATTGAGATATAAAATCTGCAGTATCCTTGATGAGGTTCCTCAAGGCATCGAGGATTATTTCCCTCCCTGAAAATTAATTGATTCCTAAAGACATTTATGGGAGCTTCCACGTGTGGTATGAGGTCAGATTTGTCTTGCAGGGCTGAATGCATTGTACCTTCGGATGCTGAATCTGTTTCGGAAGTTGCATCTGCAGCGGTACAATCGGGTTGAGCAATGATAGATTCATTGAGTGCATTCACTTCCGTCTTAAGGCGGGAGAGATCATCAGCGACCACGTTCGTCTTACCTGGCTTGTATATTACTTCACAATTATACTCCTCTATCCTCGCTTTCCATCGCTTCAGCTTGGCATTGTAGTTACGGTTACTCATGGAAAATGTTAGCGGTTGATGATCAGTATAAATTTTTATCTTCCGAGCTCCATACAAATAGGATCGGAGATTATCAAGTGCCCACAAGATGGCCAGGATCTCCTTCTCATTGGTGGCATAGTTTTCTTCCGCCTTGTTGAGGGATCGCGATATATAGGCAATTGGCTTGTCTTCCCCGATTGTACCTTGCGAAAGAACTGCACCAATAGCATAGTTTGATGCATCAATGGTGAGGTTGAAAGGCTTTTCAAAATTAGGAAAAGCAGGGACATCGGCGGACACCAACAGCTGTTTTAAGTCTTGGAAGGCCTGCAGGGCATTCTCGTCCAACTCAATTCTTACTTTTCTAGACGCGTTTGCTTTTACTTGCGCATTCTCACCCCGCGTTAGATTAGTCAAAGGTTTAGCGACCTTTGCGTAGTCCCTAATAAATTTTCTGTAGTATGAAGCCATACCCAAAAAACTTTTCAAGTCCTTCAAATTCTCTGGAGGTGATATTAACTTTATGGCTTCTACCTTTTTAGGGTCTGCGCGCACGCCGTCAGGAGTGATCACATAGCCAAGGAATTCGACTTCCCTCTCGAAAAAACATGTTTTGTCTAAATTGACCTTTAAGTTTGCCTCTAAAAGTCTTGTGAAAATTTTTTCTACGTTATCAAGGTGTTCGTCCGCATTTTTTCCAAAAACTATAATATCGTCAATATAGACGTAGCATATTCTTCCGATATATTCTTTCAATACATCATCGATCATTCTTTGGAAAATGGCGGGCGCGTTTTTTAGTCCAAAAGGTAATCGTAGGAACTCGTATTTTCCGTTCATCGTAGAGAAGGCCGTCTTTGGTACGTCTGTGGTTTTCATCGCTATCTGATGAAAGCCAGATGTCAAGTCAATCGTGGTATAGTAGCTTGCCTGTCCAAGGATGCAGAGTGTTGCGTTTATGTCAGGGATTGGGTACGTGTCGGCTATTGTCACTGAGTTTAGTCTTTTATAGTCAATCACCATGCGATATTGCTTTTCCCCATTTGGCTTTGGTTTCTTTGGTACAACCCAAATTGGGGAATTGTAAGGACTTTTCGATGGTCGGATGACGCCCTCCTCAAGAAGCTCATTTACTTCCCTTTCAACCTCATCTCTCATACAAGCAGGATACGGGTAGCTCTTGCTGTATATAGGCTCAGGCGTGGATGTTTTTATTTCGGCGCGGATACTGGTGTCTATAAGCTCATTCCCACTAAGTGGTTTAAAAAGCTCAGAGTACTTCCGTAACACACCGCCGATTTTTTCATGAACTTCAGGAGGCAAATCCTTTCCTATTGTAAAATTAACTGCACACGATTTGCGCGCCTTAAGAGGAATTTTGAACTCTCCTATCTTCAGATAATTATCTTTTCTATCAATTATTGCTCCTAATTCTCTCAACGTATCATCTCCGATGATGCCGGAAAATCCGCTAAGAGTAGGTAGAACGAAAAACTCAAATCTTGTATCGATTCCTACACCTCCAAATAACTTTAACTGTAATTTATTTTTTATAGCCACAGGTCCCCCGACGGACACCACATTGAATGTCTTACTTACTGGAATTGATTTTGTCGCGACAGCTTCTTGAATAAAATTTTTATTCGCACCGGTGTCGACTAGGAAGTCTAGCACGCGACCATCGGGAAGAGTGTACTCTATGTATGGTACGCTAGATGGCCGGAGGAAAGAAAATCCTCTGATTTCTCGTCATCCAGTCGTTCCTGAACATCATCCTGCACTTCACCTTCTTCAGGAACGGTATGATAGAGTCGTTGCTGTTTGCGGGGTAAATTTTCCGACCGTGCACTGCATTTGAATGGGTTGGGTCTGTTCATGTAATTTACCTTTCGCGTCTGCACGGAAGGATCTACCTCCATTTTTTCCACTGGAGCACGTGAAGAACTGGCTTGGTTATCCTCCCGCGGCACATTACGATCACTCTTTGGGAATTGCGAACGGTATTCCTGAGTTCGCCAATTGGATTTAAGGGGTAATTGAGGAGGTTTGTTCCTCCCAGGCAGATATGAAACGTTCTCTAGATTATTTATTGGTACTTCCACGCGATTGCTAGAACCAGCCGAGTGCAGCGAATAGTTCCGGAAGTCAACGTTCTGGATTTCTAAGCAGGCGGAGTAGGCCTCCGGCAAGGTTTTCGGACGCTGAATGAGAAGCATTCTAGACATTTCCGTACTAAGGCCGCGAATAAAAACGTCAAGGGCGCGGTTGCGATAGGTTTCCACCAGAACTTTCACCGTTTCGTCCGTGTAGGACTCAGTTTTAATTTTGTTAATTATAAGCGAGAACTGGTGGTTAACCTTCGCATAAAATTCGTCAATCCTCGAACCCTTCTGTTGTAATTGGTGCAGCTGGTGCTCAGGTGTGCGGATATCGCGTTTATCCGCATAATGCAATGAAAGGCACTCCTTTATTTTGGCCCAGCTGCCATTAAAAATATTATAAGAAATCAAAGCGGAATCAGCGTTGCCCCTCACCTTCTGCCTTATATGTTGCAGAATTGCACGGTAGAGAGGTCTTCCTTTTACGACTTCGAAGTCAGAGAGAATTACCTCCACTGAATGAACCCAGGAAACGTATTGTACTGGATTTCCATCAAAAACTTGCAGCTCCTTGACACAGTCAGGAAGCCTGCTTATATCCTTGATATCTGCTTCAGATGTGGGAGCATGAGCCTCCACTTCCTCTACAGGTTCAATTAGGCCACCCGTTGGTGGTACTGCTGCCATAGACCTGACCGCGTCAATGTGCGCCACACGCCTTTCTAGAATGTTCATTTTATCTAGAAGGGCATTGACGGCCCCAGTCAAATTCGTCACCGTGGTCCTCAGTTCCTCCATTCTGGTAGAAAACAGTTTTCAACTTACAAAATACCAAAACTTTGCATAAAATGGCTCGTCCTCTTTCGCCTGACTTGGGTGTCGCACTTTATTCACCAGAACTTCGGCAAACACACTTTCACAATTTCGATTTTATCGTTTGTTTTGTTTTATATTCCTTACTGGTTAAGGATTTTGTTCACTTCCTTCACTGTTTTTTTTTTTTTTTTTGGCTCGTGTTTTATTTATTCAGAGCTTTATTCACTTTTATTTACTTCCTTCACTTTCTTTAGTTTATTTACTCAAAACACTCTTTGTCCTTTTCACCACTGGGTCCCTGCTCGGGCGCCAGTTAAGGATCCTTTAAGGATTAAACTCAAAAAAATATGAAGGGCCAGCTGCCCAGAAGAAACAACACTAGTAAGCTATATTTCACTTGACTTTATTTTAAGAACGTCTTAGAATCTACATTAACCTATTAGGTAGCCCGTCCCGAACTCGACTGCCTGCCCGCTGTGTCCGTTGAGTACATTTCACCTCGGTTACCTGGCAGCGGCGCAATGGTTGTATAACTTGTTTACAACTCGTTGTCTGAGACCGGCCCTGGCCTTGATTTCCCACGGCGCATTTGTTGGATGCAAGTGACAATGGCTCCCGTTGCATTATATGGTGAAATGGAAATGTGTTGACACTGCGGCACGTGTAACGGGTAACCGTGGGAGCGCTCAATAGGTGGGCGTTAACTTGCATATGTATGTACGTATCATACGTTCAGTATTTATTGACGTGGTGCAAGTATCGTGTTATTTCTTGACCGTGTAGCATGCAATATTTATGGATAAGAATAAGGATTGCAAAAAATTTTAGAAATTTTTAAATCCATGGATATGGATCGCAATACCGTCAATAAATATTGTAGCATTTCTTTTTCGTCGATGCGATTTATTTCTACTTCAGGACCTTCTCTTGTTTTTAATGAAAATGCCAGTATTATAGCTAAGCATGCACACATATTATTTTTTTGTTCCATTGTCTATATATGTACATATATTTCGAAGCACGCAGCCTTCAAAGTATATAAATACTGACGGGATATATATTCTGTGGATCAAAAGTCATTTGTCAGGGATAATTTTCCTTTGAAATTACGTTTGCATTCTTCGCCGTTTGAAAAATTGAATCAGAACAGAAAATATATAAAAATTATAAATATATATGTACGTATATTTGTATAATAAATATCTCCGAAAAATTTATTGTATATTTTGCATGTAACTATTTAGTGGTAGGGTCAAAACCTTATGTATGAATGCCTTGAAATGGTAATGAAATAATACTATTTTATTGTGTAATGCTTATATAAGGTCATCTTCTAACAATATCACAAAAAGTAAAAATTGCATGAGCAATAATCCTTAAGAGCTAGCTGAAAACCCTAGTGTAGAATTTCGGCTACTGGGATACCTTTTTTTTTTAAGTACGATCACCCGTTTGTTATTATTTCTCGTAAAAATAATATTGAATTTTCGGTCGCTTTCAGCCAAACTTGTTTCTTATTTAAGTAATTTTGGTAATATTTTAAAATAATATACTTTCTATTAAGTGTAGTCTGTAAGAATTTCTGTTTATTGACTTCATACACAAATAAATATACATACATATTAAAACAAATAAATTAATTAATATATTACACTTAATTTTGAACTTAACCTTTGTAACCGAGTAAGTCTAAATTGCTATCTAAGCGGTGGTTTTACATATCCAGTTAAAATTCCAGCAGTTAATATTTTTGAGAATTAATTTTCATTATAATAATGACAAAGAAAAATTAACATGCGTATGACCTTAAGCAGCATTTGAGGATCAATTTAAAAGAAAACAAATTGAAAATTTAAAACAAACCATATGCAACAGAATATTAGTTTAGGAACTACCCATTAGCTCAACTCGCACAAACAAAGGTTTTGTGAAGATATTCCTTACAATTTTTTACAGCTTTATAGATCGATTAAACTTTGTTCGTTGCAGTTGTAATTTACATGAACAAAGTTTCGACAGAATTGTATGGAATAACACCTTCACGAGCGTTGTGTGAGGTCCTCACTACTAAATAAATCTTGTTTTAGTTCCTTGTCGCACAAAACCCTGTTGAAAGAGTATTTCTATAAAATAGAGTAACACGAAACCCAAGTCCTTTTGGGAAGTGAATTTTTCCGATAAATTATTAAAAGGCAGCAAGAGGCAGAATGTTTTGAAATGCTTAAAGTGACAAAAAAAATGCTGTGTTTAACATGGCAACTTGTCCCAAAAACAAATTAAAAAACGAACACAAAGCAATTTTTTCAATAGTATGGTGCTGTTGTTTTATGCGAATTATTGACGTAAAAGAAAAGAAAAGAACACACAAGTGAGCAATATCGTTTATGCAAAAATATTTCAGACTTTTTAAGCGCCATTGAAATAAGTCTGCAATTTCATGCTGCAAACCATTTACTGAATTATTAAAATATTTAAAGAACCGTTTTTAAATATGTCTCACAGATTTACGTTGGATGTCATTGAACTGTCCGTTGTAATTAAGAAAATTATTAAAAGACACGATAAAAATAAACCAAAAGGCAAAACGAGTGAACTCGACTGGATAGTTAGGTAAAACAAATTAAAGCGGTGTGTACTTGTGAGTTTCAACTCCAAATTGAGTCTGTCTTTAATTAATAATTAAATTTTTTTTCTAACCTAAGCTGCTGTCGGTTGTTGTCGCTATTCCAGGAAGCTGTGTTAGTTTATTTTATTTGCAAAATGTATTTGGAGTGTTGATGTCTGGAATAAATAAATTTATATTGAGTATATTTGATTCTAACAATTAAATGAGAAGAATATGTACTGAAACACCAATTTATCGCACTACAGCGAATTAATATTATATTATGATTCATTGGCCTTCAAAA
Source organism: Philophylla caesio (assembly GCA_963971545.1). Lineage (NCBI taxonomy): Eukaryota > Metazoa > Arthropoda > Insecta > Diptera > Tephritidae > Philophylla > Philophylla caesio. The sequence goes on from OZ020604.1 coordinate 163,601,554, forward strand.
ACCTTTAGTTACATTTGTTCAATGATTAAAAAAAATTGAATTTTTTACGAATGCCGGTTTCTGGACAAACCACGTACTGTAGAGGAAACCTAGTGTCATCCGAAAGTTCCGACTTCAGATTGAGATTCAGCAGACCCGAAGGCTTTAGAAACCGTTGAGAAACCAGGGGGGATTTTTGAAATTTTAAATTTTGTTGTAATGAGTCATAAAACTAGTGGTGAAATTTGCTGATATTATATTTTTGTAACCAGTATGTTAAAAAAAGCTGAAACAATTTGTTTTAAAATGAGAAGGACACATGAAAACCGTTTGTATTTAGTATTACCGCATATATGTTGAACGCCAAAACTATAAAACATATTCATACTCATGCAGGCAGATTGCTATTTTACTATTATTAATCAGAGTGTGTTTGATGCGCGCACGATCCGAGAAGCTAATATCGACCCGGACCATTATCTTGTCGCAGCAAGATCCATTCGATACAAACAAGGCTTTGGTCAAGATTATTATTTATTGAGCGATTTCTTTCACTCGATATTGGAAAAGATAATTTTAGGCGTAGAATACAATCGGCCATCCATAAGAGCGTGCAACTGCTAGCATACATTAATGACATTGACACCATCGAGACCACCCACATTCCTGCTGACAGATGTTAACTTTTATAACTAGAAGAAGATGAATCGACTTTTGTGCAGCATTCGTAATCATTCACTGGCGTTCGTACGTGAACGAGAACGAGAGCGTTAAAAATTTTCGTGTCATTCAGTTTCGCGAACGAAAACAAGAAAACAAATCCAGTTGGTTAGCAAGAAAATCAAACATCGCGCGTTCATAATAAAGCTTAGCGTGGCATCGAACCGTTCTCGAACATTCATTTCTCTAGTTCGCATTCATATATGAACGTAATGGTTGTATCAAACATACGCGTAAGATACCATACGATAGGAGTAAGACTTTATCTATAACTTTTGAAATCTTTATTTATTCTTCTACATCTAATTCATCCCCCTCAAAATAATCCCCCCGGATGCAATACAACTATGCCAACACTTTTCCCAATTTTCAAAACATGTTTTATACTCGTCTTCCGGAATGGGCATCAGTTCCTTCTTCGATTCGGCTTTCATCTCTTCATTCTATTTAAATCGGTGTCCCCGAAGTGGTATTTTGAGTTTGCTGAACAGCCAAAAGTCACACGGAGCCTAATCAGGCGAAAACGGAGGTTGCGGATCGATATGCGTTGAGTTTTTGGCGAAATGGTCACGAAGAACGAGCGCAGTGAGCAATGGTGCGTTTTCGTGCTGCAAAAATCGAGAATTGTATTTCCGCAAATCCGACCTCTTAAGGCGAATAGCTTCACGCAAACGACGCATAACACTCAAATAATATTCTTTGTTAACAGTTTGGTCGGTTGGAAGGAATTCGTAATGCAAAACACCACTATAATTGAAGAAAACTGTCAACATGTCCTTCATTTTTGAGCGACTTTGGCGTGATTTTTTTGGTCTCGGTTCTCTTTTGGCACGATATTCGCTCGATTGATCGGTTGTTTCTGGACCGTGAGCGTAGAACCAAGTCTCATCTCCAGTTATTTTGCGTTCTATCTTGTCCTGATAATCAGAAAGCATCGTTTCAGAGACTTCCATGTGACGAAAATTTAGTGTTTTTGCCACCAATCGCGATTTGAATCTTTCCAGGCACAAAACATCTTTTAAAATGGTGGTGACTGACCCATTTGAAATTCCAACAATATCAGCAAGCTCTCTAGTAGTCAATCGACGAATTTGCAGCACCAATTCTTTGATTTTGTTGACATGTAGCTCATCAGCAGAAGTTCTTGGTCGTCTTTGATGTGGTTCGTCCTCAACACGATCTCGATCTTTTTGAACTGTTTCTGCCAATCAAAAACACTCGCTCTTGACATTGACTTCTCACCAAAGGCCTTCTGCAACATTCTAAACGTTTCGGCGCACAAATTTGAATGCTACTTCTTTTTTAAATAATTTCAGACATTATAAAAGTCGAAGAAACAACTTTTCTTTGTTCACAAACACAAACGTAACTACTACACCACGATCCAATTGATGTAAAATTTTACACAGATGTCAATAAGAGTTCTACCAACTTAAAAATAAAAACATTTACCCGAATCGATAAACCAGGAAAGTTTTAATTGAAAAGTCTTACTCATATTTGTGCGTTGGTGCTTTTGTTTTTGTCTATATTTCATTTTCTTATCCGTCTATCGCTGCAATTGCTCAGCATTCATTAAATAATGACTACTCGCACAAAATCTGCTCGCCTGGTAATCGCTTCGCCGAATAAGATACTCGCAACTACGCCTAAGAGTGCCTTGCCCGACATTGCGTGGATCTCGCAGCTTGAAGCGAAGCTTATGAGTGCTATGACAGAAGTTGTAAGAGAGGTGGTAAAGGAATCAGCTGACGCTATTATGCAGAAACTGGGAGAGGCGACTGCTGAGCTGGCCAACATGAAGAGAGACCTACGAACTTTTGAGCGTAAAATTGAAAAATTGAGGGCGACCACAAAGAAATGGCAGAGCTGCGCAATGATGTATGCGCACTAAAGGAGGAAATAGAAAACAAAAGCGTTGAAACAGATGTTGTTATCAGCGGCATTCCGCAAGTGCCAGACGAAAAGGTAGGGGAAATTTTCAATAAAATCTGTCAAGTTATGCAGCTGAATCCTCTCCCATATCGATCGGCTTTTCGTGTTCGCAACAGCAAAGCGAAAAATACACCGCTGATTGTTAAACTAGTCTCCTCCCATGATCGCTCCCTGTTATTTGCTGCCGCTGCCAAGTTTTTCAAATTAAACAAAAGAGGTATTGAGCTAAGTGATATTGGGCGCCAATCCGAAGGAACAATACATCTAAATGAATCTCTCACCAGGCGTACGCGTGCGGTGATGCAATTCGCCACTCAACTGAAAAGGCAAAAGTGTGTAACATCTGCCTTCTCTTTTAAGGGACAGGTGTTTGTTCGTGTGCGGCCAAATGAAGCCGCGGTTAAAGTAATCAGCATAGATGAAATTAAAGCGTTAACTGCTGACAGCAAATGACTAGTTTCTAAGATTTATTGTAATGTTCTTTGTATTTTTTCCTTTTCTTATATCTTGATTCGCTTTACCTTTCTCTTTTCTCACTTTACCCCTTTATCCATTCTGAGTGCTATGTATGTATATGTGGTTATTATTTGACATCGCCCCCAGTGTGCAGCGTGTATTGCTCTGCATTATTCATATGAACAGTAAAAAATATGGTGGCTCCAAAGACGGCACCTATAATTTGATCCGGCTCATTGGCAATCAAAAACGCGGTCTAAGAGTATGCCATCTTAATGCTCAAAGCCTCCAACCTAAAATTGACGAATTTAGATACATATTTGAATGCTCCAATGTTGATGTTGTATGTGTATCTGAGACTTGGTTCTCTTCGTGTCATATTGATAACTTAATATGTATTAGTGGCTATAAAGTGTTTCGTCTAGACAGAATTGGGAATGGTGGTGGTGTCGCTATATATGTAAAATCTGGCATTTCGTGTAAACTTAAATGTAAATCTGAACCTTTAGAAAGTGTTGAGTATATTTTCGTCGAGCTGGCATCTAAAACAAATACAATTTTAGTTGGATGTGTATATAGACCTAATCGCCAGATTGCATATTCCAATTTCGTTGATTTTGTTGAAAATCTGAGTTTAAACTATAGTGACATTATTATAACTGGTGATTTTAACAGTAACTTACTAACGGAAACCAAATTCTCGCTCTCGATGGAAAATCTCGGACTGTACCCGGTGAACAATACGATACCTACCCATTTTACGCAAACTAACAACACCCTATTAGACGTATTCTTTGTAAATGAAATGACTAAAGTAATTCTCTATGACCAACTATCTGTACCAGACTTCTCAAAGCATGATTTAATTTTTCTTATTTACGATTTTACTTTTACGTATGATACGTTTCAATATACATATCGCGACTTCATGCATATTAATTATAACCATCTTGAGTTAGCTGTGGATGCTGTCGACTGGAAATCTGTTCAAAATTTGGTTTCGGCGGAAGAACAGATATGCTTTCTACAAAAAAACATCAGCACACTTTTTGATAAGTTTGTACCGCTTGTTACTAGAACAAACATAGTGAGGAGCAAGCCATGGTTCAATAATGACATTAGGAAATCAATTGACAAGCGAAATAAGGCGTATAATAGATGGAAACAATCCAAGTCGGAAAATAACTATCTAGACTACAAGATCCTAAGAAAAGAAGTTACCAAGGCCATTAAGGCACAAAAATCTAAATTCTATGAACAAAAATTTAGCTCTGCCGTAGGTTCTAGGCAAACATGGAATCATATTCGCGAAATCGGCATTGGTAATAGAAACATTCCGGGCAATGAATCCCTTAATGTGAATGAGCTTAATGAAAAATTTGTCCAAGTGCCCGCTGGTAGTAATAATAATATCTGTTATGATCGTTATAATGTTGGTAAAACTGTCTCTGTGCCTGGTTTCTGTTTTAAATGTATTGATGAATGTGATGTTGTCCAATCTATACTGAGTGTTAAATCTAATGCTGTTGGTCTTGATGATGTGCATCCAATATTTGTTAAGTGTTTACTGCCAAAAATTTTAACTTTTATCACCTATGCATTTAATACAATTCTGACTACGTCTTCATTTCCAAACTGCTGGAAAATGGCCAAAATCATTCCGGTTAAAAAGCCCAATGGTGAATATAGGCCCATTGCGATACTTCCTTATTTATCTAAGGTACTGGAAAAAATTATGAGCAAGCAAATCAACCACTTTATATCAAAGAACTCCTTGATGACCCCGCACCAATCAGGCTTTACTACAAATAGAAGTTGTATTACAGCGCTCATTAAAGTCTCGGACGATATTCGGCTAAATATTGACAAAAATCACGTAACGTTTTTAACTCTTCTTGACCACTCAAAAGCTTTTGACACCGTTGACCACAAATTAATGTGCTTAAAACTTGACAGCCTATTCAACTTTTCAACATCGGCAGTAAACCTAGTAAAGTCTTATCTTGTTCACCGTTCGCAATCCGTAAGTGTACGTGACAGTGTGTCTAACCCGTTGCCTATTTCTAAAGGTGTTCCGCAAGGATCAATTCTTGGTCCTCTACTGTTCACGTTGTACATTAATGACCTTCCAACTGTTTTGAAATATAGTAATATTCACGTTTACGCAGATGACGTCCAACTGTATCTTTGTTGTCCCCTAGTATCTGTCAATGCATGTATTACTAACCTAAACACAGACTTATATTGCTTGAATCAGTGGGCGTCTGACAATGGCTTGGCGCTTAATCCAAGCAAGTCCCAGTGCATTGTTATCTACAAGAAATATTTAAACCTTGACGGCTATAACGAGGTAAAACTCAACAATTCTGTGATAAAATACGTGGACACAGCAAAAAACCTAGGAATAGTTTTCAATAGAACTTTGACGTGGAACAACCATATTCTTAGCACTATTGGCAAAGTATATGGCATGCTTCGGACTCTGTGGGGTATTCAGTACTTTACGCCGTTAAAAATACGACTTTTACTAGCCAAAACGTATCTTTTACCGACGTTATTATATGGTTGTGAATTGTTTGCAAATTGTGATAGTATATGTAGTAGGAAACTTAATGTTCTGTACAATAATATCGCGCGATATATTTTTGGTATTAAACGTTATGAGCACATTTCTGAATTCGCGTTGAAAATCTTTTCTATAACTTTTGATGACATACTCAAAGTCAGGTGCTTAACGTTATTGCATAAAGTCATGACAACTAAGGAGCCGAGTTATCTGAAGGAACGACTGTCATGGACCAGATCTTCCCGGTTTCCGACTATTTCGTCTTTGAAATCGAGTTGCCTGACCTCTGATCGTCAATTCCTTGTGTACTCGGTCCGTCTTTGGAATTGTTTACCACCAGCGATTAGGAATAATAAAACCACGCTGCGATTCAAAGGTGAACTCATGTGTCACTTTACTAAATAATTGATATGGATACCATTACCTCTTCTTTTTGAATCTATTGATCTCTTCTGTCCCTTTTTTCTTCTACTAAACCTTCTTACTAATCTTATTATATCTTCTATCTTAATATCTATTTAAATTCATATATTTGTATTTTTTGTTAAGTCTAAATCTAAGTCTAAATTTAAGACAAATTTTATGTTATAATTAGGTATCTACGAGTACATGCACTGTAATTTAAAACCACTGGTTGTTGTGCATGTACCTTAATAATCAAATAAATAAATTAAATAAATAAATAAATATTTGTACACAGTAGTATGTATGTGGTATGTAAAGCATAGCTTCCCAGAAAATTGTTTTTAGTAGTTATGAAAAAAATACATCAAACATATGTAAATACATACATGTGTACTGAAACAACTGTTAATATACATAAGTATGTACATAGTAAGGTAATATTTACTTAGATCAGTACTTGCTTACTTTATAAATTTCTATATAAAAACTCCTGAATTTTTCCGCTCTAGATGTGGAAGATTGGAATAAAGTAAAAATATTTTGTTATGGCAATATATTATTTATATCAGTATTTATTTTTTTATTCTAATTACTAACATAATTTTTCTATGCAGCTATGCTTTGCGTACCACATATGTACATATGTATGTATATCTTCCGCGAATGTTTGATGCAACCTTTATAGTGCCCAATGTTATCGACGTGTACGTGAGCCGTGTCTGTTTGACGTGAGCTACACAAAATTGAGCAAAACTTATAGCGCAGTTACCCACGAACATGTACGTAGCATAGCGTAGACGGCGGTAGAATCTCATTTTTACAAAAACTCATTACCGTAGCCTTAGCGTAGAAGTCAGCTGCTCTCTCATTGCATACCAACTCGCTTCTTTTTGGTTATTTTGTTTTGTTCGCTCTCTTTTATACAATGTTGCCATTGATTTATATATAATATGTTCTTGCATAAAATTACAAATATAGTCAACATTTTTATAATGTAAATAATCGAATTGGGGTGCAATGGGGTACAGTGGTGCTGCTGGGTATGCGTTTACAGTTGCACGACTGTACTCAATCCCTACTCTTACGTCCACGTTCGTGCACCCTGGGCAACGTGAGCAACCCATGTGCGAGATACGGTAACCAACCCGTGTGGAGCCATGGGTCACGGCTAATAGAGAGGGAGCTTTAGTGGAGCCACTCCGACATATTCGGTTTAAGGGTCCACTAAAGTCCGCAGCGTCTGTTCACCAGGAGGTGCGGCAGCAAGCGGGCGTCTGTCTTGGAGCAAGCGGCTCGCTATATAAACGAACTCAAAATTTTCACCCCCAGCAATGGTTTGTGCGCAGGGCTTGGAATCCGCCACGTAAACAAAACAACTTCCAATGAAAAAGAAAACAAAGCCTAGGATGAGACGCCCCTTTTTTGATGAAGACCACAGCAAACGTTTAAAGGACAATGATTTGAAGGCATGCAACTGGAATGTCCGGACCCTTAATTGGGAAGGTGGCTCTGCCGGCTGGTTGATGTCCTCAGCAGAGCGAAGGCTGACATCACCACCATCCAAGAGATGCGATGGACGGGGCAAGGGAAAAAATCGATAGGCCCTTGCGACATCTACTACAGCTGCCATGTAAAGGAGCGCAAATTCGGTGTCGGATTTGTGGTGGGAGAGAGACTGCGCCGTAAAGTACTGTCGTTCACTCCGGTGGACGAACGTCTCGCCACATCTCCCTGATTTGCGCCCACGCCCCAACGGAAGAGAAGGACGATGGGACCAAAGGCCGGTTCTACGGTCTCCTTTGCCCCACGTATGAGCGGTGCCCCCATCACGATATAAAAATCGTGCTTGGCGATTTCAATGCCAAGGTGGGCAAGGAGGGCACCTTTGGTTTCACAGTCGGAAAATTCAGTCTCCACGACGAAACGTCCGATAACGGATTGAGACTGATCGACTTCGCCGGGGCTCGAAACATGGTAGTTTGTAGTACCAGGTTCCAGCAGAAAAAGATTCACTATGCTACGTGGCTGTCTCCAGATGGTAAGACACGAAACCAAATCGACGACGTTGTGATAGACGGAAGTCATGCTTCCAGTGTCCCAAATGTGCGCACGATCCGAGGAGCCAACATCGACTCGGATCATTTTCTTGTGGCAGCTAAGATCCGCACGCGCATGCAGCAAAAAGCGCACGCAAGTGGACACAAGGAAAGCTCGACGTCGGAAAGCTGCAATCGCAACAGACAGCCACCCACTTCGCAACTCGACTTGAACTCCTGCTCTCTGAGAGCAATAATCAACAGAACGATATTTCCGAGCAGGAACCATATTTCTCGATGTCTACATACCGCCGCTGAAGAATCCATCGGATTTCAGCGAGCCCGAAAGAACAAGTGGTATGACGAGGAATGTCGCGCCGCTACGGAACGTAAAGACGCTGCCTACAGGGCCACACTGCGATCGGGCAGAACGCGAGCTGTGCGGGAGCGTTATCGTGAGTTGAAGCAGGAAGCAAGACGCATTTTTCGTGTGAAAAAGAGAGAGGCCGAAATGCGTGAGTGCGAAGAACTTGAGATGCTGGCCGACAGGAAAAGCGCCCGAAAATATTTTCAAAAACTCGACGGCTAACAAAAGGTTTTAAGACCGGGGCGAATTCCTGTAAGAATGAAAACGGCGACCTGGTGACTGATGCCCAATCCACAAAAAGGTTGATCCTGCAGTCTGTGCTAATTATCGCGGGATTAGTCTTCTTAACATCGCGTATAAGGTTCTGGCAAGTGTATTGTGTGGAAGACTTAAGGCCATGCCACATAGGACTTGCTTCGCTTTACGTGACATTTGTAACTTTGTCAGAAAAGCGACAAACGCAAAAGGTATGCCACAATAAAACTTTGACAATACATACTTTTCGTTTGTTTTTTGTTAGTTGTGAAAATCGCACGGAACTTTATACACATATTTACATACATTCGGCATAAATATAGACATTATGGAAGTTTTGTTAATAGTTCTAGTGGGTAAAGGAATTATATCTTTGCTGCCACCTCCCGCACGAACCGGTCTCTGCAATGCTTCTCTATTATAAAAGAAAAAGCCTTTAGTAAATCATCACATACATATGTATATACATACATATATTTATATACAATAAAATACACGTACCAGAAACTTCTAAATTTAAAAAAATTTATATTTAAGCATTTATTTCAGTTAAATTTTATATTTACCTTGTTTTTGTGGGAAAATTTTCAATTATACGTCGACCGATTACAGACAAATGTCAGAAATAAAAAAAAATGGTAAGAGCGAACTGTCAAAGTCAGCGAAAAGATGAGAGTTGCCCAAGATTTCGCTTCGCTTTGGCGACGGTGTTGCCTATGTGGGAAATTTCGTATAATTGCATGTATTCATCTTTGCTGTCAAAGCTAAACTCTGAAGTAAAGCGAAGCAGAAGTTTTATGTGGCATGGCCTTTAAGCCCGCCGTCAACGAACTGATTGGACCTTATCAGTGTGGCTTTAGACTTGGTAAATCTACCACCGACCAGATAATTACAGTACGCTAGACCTTGGAAAAGACCCAAGAAAGAAGAATCGACACGCACCACCTTTTTGTCGACTTCAAAGCCGCTTTCGACAGCACAAAAAGAAGTTGCCTTTATGCCGCAATGTCTCAATTTGGTATCCCCGCAAAACTTATACGGCTATGTAAAATGACGTTGAGCAACACGAACAGTTCCGTCAGAATTGGGAAGAACCGCTCCGAGCCGTTTGATACCAAAAATGAAAAAGTAGAGGATTTCGTTTACAAGTGCTACTTCGGACTGAAAAATTTAGGGACCTTTGCGTCTTTGCAACGGCGAATACCTTAGAAGATGGAACGATGAACTGTACGAGCTGTACAAGGACGTAGATATAGTGCAGCGGATTAAGAATCAGCGGCTCCGCTGGCTAGGCCACGTCGTTCGAATGGATGAAATAGCTCCAGCCCTGAAGGTTTTTGACGCGGTACCGGACGCGGCTGGTTGCAGAAGAAAAGGAAGACCTCCTCTGCGTTGGAAAGACCAAGTGGAAAAAGACTTGGCTATACTTGGGATTTCGAATTGGCGCCAGTTAGCAAAAGATAGGGACAGCTGGCGTGCTCAGGCGATTAATACGCCAATTAAGTCAGAAGTAAATAATTTAGTCGAAATGCTGACCTATTAAAATAATATATTATGCTTTTATCTGCTATATTCGGTAGTATTTTACTAATAATTTAAGAATATTTCAAGTATTTGTAAACTAACTTTTTAATGATTTCAAAGAGAACGCGGTGTATGAGAATGATGAGAGAGAGAACAATCAGCTAAGACGTTTCTACGGAAAAAATCAAATTCGCTTGGATTTCCTACGTAAGTTCTCCGTCAACACGAAAATTCTACGGTGGTGAATTTTCATTTACAAGGCACTCCCATAAGATAGGTCATGTCAGCTGACACGTTTGCAAAGATAACATGATACGAAACTCTTTGTTTTGAGAGAGCGCTTTCAAAAGGCGCATTTTTTATAACATTTTCCAAAAGAACCACTCTGTAGAAATGGTATTTTTTTTGGAGATTTTCGAGTTTCTTCGCCACCGTTGAGGTTTGCTAACAGAATAAAAGAAAATGCATTATAAATAACAGTAAATAACAGATGTTATTTACCTTAATGCCAGAAGATCATATATAAAAAATCAAAACAATGAAAACGATTAAAATATCGCAGAAATTCATATTTTGAAAACTACTTTTACATATGCATTAAACATAAATTATATCTTAAATTTCCTTATATAAATACATGTTTATTCATGTATATTAAAATGCAATATATACCCATCTCGCTTGGAAAAAAAAAGTTTTGGGATATATTTTTAAAATAAAATACAATATATGTATGTATGTACATCAAAACATTCAAAGTTTGCTAAAACTTATATATTCAATTTAACTCTTAATTTAGATATTTCAAGATACATTTTATAAAAAAATAACATTTGCTCGATTTTTTAATCCAAATAAAAATAATAGCTATTTCCACGCATTTGCCTCTGACAGCTCACCATTTTGCGTTTCAGCTGTTCAGTAGCCCATGATTCGGCTTTGATGCCAGCCCAAAATGTGAGATCATGGGCTCTAGCAGCAAGCGAAAGAGAGAAGTTTCGTATCATATTATATTTGACGTTTGGCCGTCTATACATCAGTGGGTAACTGCGCTATTATGCTCGTATATGTATGTACGTTTGCTTGCATCAACACAATAGGTCTGTACTCGTACTTCTCCAGTAAGAATTATCCAGTAAAGAAATTTCTTAGAATTTGACAACGTTCGCTCTCAGAGTGAAAAATATACCAAAAAGTACAAGAACGGAAAACCAGTAAAAACTTGCTAGTTTGACGAACAGCTGATTGAATTTTTGTCCTCATCCAAATATACAAAATGAAAAAAGGTGGATTAGTGTTTTCCTGAAACATTCCACTAACGAAGCTTAACCAAAGGAACTTGTACTTGCTTCTTGCAAGTTTGATACCCACATTTTATAATTTTCGCCTTTAAAACACTTAAACAAAAATTTCGTATATATCCAAATTGCAATCAGCTGCTTTTGATCAGCTGTGTTTCGAACTTGCAAGTTTTTACTGGCAAAAATTTTTCCAGTAAAAATTATCAACTTCCCCTCAAAATGAAATGTCAATTCGCTCTCTCGATTTCACCTACTTTGCAAGTTTCTTGCAAGTTTTTGCGTACAAGAACGCCAAAACGTGATAGTTTGTAACAATTGACATTATTAAACATCGCTTTTACGTTATTTTAATAAAAAATTTAATTTTTCTAAGTTTTCTTTGTTAATGATTTTAAAATGCTCTCTTGGTAACGCTATCTAGTGAGAGAGCACGGCTTCACGGCAAAAATCTAAATTTCTCAGAGTACACACGTACACGTCACGCGGAGCCGCCACACGTACACGATGGTGAGTTTTCATCTACACTACACCCTCATAAGTTTGATCGTGTTAGCTGACACGTAACGTACGGCTACGTCGGTGAATATTTGCACTATTAGGTTAATTTTTGAATGCGACCAACAGAAATGAACGTTCGTAAAAGGTTATACGAAACTTTTTGTTTCGTCAGAGCGCATATTTTACATATAACATTTTCCAAAAGAGCCACTCTGTAAGAAATGGTATCTGGGAGTTTTTAATGCATTTTTTTTTTTTGGAGATTTTGCAGTTCCATCGCCACCTTTGAGGTTTGCTAACAGAAAAATAAATAAGAGATATTTTTATAAATTATACGAATTTTATAAAAAAAATAACATTTACTCGCTTTATTTATCCAAATAAAAATGATAGCTATTTTCATGCATTTGCCTCTGGTAGCCCACCTTTTTGGGTGCCAGCTGTTCAGTAGCCCATGATTCGGCTTTGATGCCAAAAAATGTGAGATGATAGGCTCTCGCAGCAAGCAAAAGAGAGAAGTTTCGTATCTTATTATCTATGAATGTGCGATGTTTGATGATCGTACACATACGCTAGATTTACACCGCTATGCTGGAATCCGTCGTACGTTCGATTACGCTACGAATCGTAAAATCGTAATATTGGTATGCCAAAATCCGTCGGAGCTGTCAATTGCGGAATTTTTGTACGAACAGCCACTGGTGTCGGAACGATATACATTTTAGAAAAATAAACGTTTATAAACCCAAAAAGAAGCAAATATGCATGTATGTATGTATATACATGTGTACATTTGGATTTATGTACATATGTAATATAAACTATGCAAGAAAAACTAGAATTATTACTTGTGTAATTATTTGCGAAGATCACAAACAAATCGTACGCAGTATGTTTCTTGTTTGAATGCTTCTTTGTTGAGGCGAAACTTGTCACAAATCTTTAAACCATTAAACATTAATTTATCTGAACATTGAATTCGACAATATTACACCCTTCATAATTTAAGAAATTTGTATTTAGATCATCTCTTAACAATGAACATACATTCGATGCATATTTATGTAATTCTGCTTTTAATTAACGAAAACTTCTTATCAAATGGCTTATAAATGTTGATATTAAACTTCATTATTTACTTGCAATAATATCGGTACATGTACAATATTTCTGCCAATATGCCTAATTACGAACTTCGAAATTCCTGTTTTTGGTTGGCAACGCGGTTGATAGTTACGATCGGATTTCAGCATACCAAATTTCGAACTTTCGGAACGGAGCTACGAATTCGTAAATACGAACATTCGGATTACAGCATGGGGTGTTATTTTCTTTTTCTCGTTCTCGTGGCAGTCATACCAAACATTACATAATACGAAACTCTCGTTCTCGTGAGAGCGCCTACCAAAAGCGCATTTTTTATAGCATTTTTCAATGATGCCACTATGAAAGAAACCAGATGTGGTAATAACCATTGCATTTTTTTTGGGATTTAAGGAATTAAATACGACCATTGCGTTATGCAGACGTAAAAAATACAAACACAATGAAGTAACAAGTAAAATACGGGTATTAATGAAAAAAAATGATAAATTTATGAGTTCAGCTTGAAAACTTCACATAATCAAACATATTAAATTCAATCGAAATGTGTATATGTTTGTATGTATGTATGTGTATACATACAGTATGTAGTTAAAAAGTATTTAAAAAAGTAATATACATATAAGCAGTTTTCTTTGGAAAATATTTTTATTAGCATTTTTAAAGGTGCTTTTTCTAAATAAAACGCAACATTTTTGTGAAAATTTCAAAATTTTACACGCTGTTCTTTATTTTGAGATTGTATCACTTTTTTTTTGCAAACAACAAACACTCAATATCTTATTCTGCACAGTTAGAAAGCGCACTGATTTTATTGATAATTTACACATTTTGCCTCTGGCATCTCGCTATTTTACTTGTGAGCTTATAATAGGGGGACTCATTCGGTTTTGTTGACAGCATGAAAAACGAGATCAGTCCCTCTATTTTACCAGCGGTTGAGAGAGTTTCGTATCATATAATCCTTGGTCATACTTTATTCCCTCCTTGAAAATATTTTAAATGATGCCTTTATTGTATAAGGGTCACGTTGATACCATCCATTTTTCAAAATATCTTTCCGAAATTGCCTTATGGGGTGTGACCATACGGTCACGCTGGGCATGATACGAGTTAATTTCTTCGAATATTTTACTGGTATAACAGCGCCAGTATGCAAATGTGAGCTCAATAGAAAATACCGTAAATATAATTTTTAAATATTACTTCATATAGAAACAGCACAATTGTTTACTCATATTATTTATGTAGAATTTAACAAAAAAAATATTACATGGAAGTATAAAATAAATTACAATGCTTTTTCATTAATGATTTTTGTGTGAAATTTTACGAAACATTTTACACACACACCAACATTGCATTTTGAGCACTCTGTCCTTCCGACAGAAGTGCACAAATCATCAGCACATCGTCTCCTTTTTCCACAAGGACGAACAAAATGATTTAAACCATCATATCGAAGTGTTTCCTCCGCTGTTTCTTATATATAACCCAACGGAAACCCACTTTCCCGCCCAACCGGCACGAGGGGCTCAATCCGCATAACGTACGGATGTTTTTTAAATATACAAATCCTAGGTGCCGAGTCGTGGCAGAAGAAAGTTTGTTAAGCGTCGAGATCCCAAGCTGCTCAGCTACAGAATAAGAATTCATCAGCCGAATACAAAGTTAGAGAAATGCAAAGTAAGAAAATTGGATCGTTAGCTGTTATTAAGAGAGGATAGAATAGTTCTTTTAATTCTGCGGTCCGCTGGATTTGGGATTCTCAGAAAAGTGCTTGCAGTAATAAATGGCAATTTGTCGCCGGAACTCAAGCTGTGATATCTTTGGGTGGACTGAGCGGTGTAGCTGCCAGCTTTTTTGTACTGCAACGTGAACCAGCTACGTAAAAATACTATTCCACCATTTCTTTCCTCTTATACCGATTCGATACAAGCCCACATTTTGATCCAAGCGATCCACACCGCTCATATATTTATTATACTCTCGAATAACTAACGGGCGTGGAACATCAATAAATTTTTTTTCTCTGCTGGGAGTATCGGACAGCATTTGTCACCGGATTTACGCCACAAGTAGTCGACGTGATGTTAACAACTGCATTGTCATTCTATTTTGTTAGAAAAATTTTCGATTCTTTCAGTTTTATGGATTCAATGTGACCCCGTTCCTTTTTTTTAGTAACTTTTTATGGTCAATCCGGCATGTTTTGGGAATCCTATTCTCACGTATTGTACCTGTTGCAGTGAATCCTCGTGCTTTCAAGTAAACTAACAGAGGGAAACTGGTGAAAAGGTTATCAAAAAAGAAAGAAAAGTGACTCCTTGCGTGATATTGGTGGTTGCACTGAATATAGAGTTGGCTTTACTTTTCGTAAACGGCTTACGTATTTTTCAGCTTCCAATGAGAATAATTCTGCAGAAGCTTCACACTGATCTTCTAATAAATTGGTTTCCAAATTTCTAGTAGAGTTTTCTAAGACATCGATCAACAAGGAATCATCAACTACTAACTCATCACCATTGTCATCTTCATCGAACGTTAATATTCTTTTGCCACTACTCATCACTAATTCGCAAGATGATTTCAATTGACCAACACAAACATCGTCTTCCTCAGCATCATCTTCTCCACTGAGTGCCCCATTCTTGATGTCCGTTGGCAAAATGTATAATGCATCTGGTGAATCTTCTTCCTCACTATCGCAAAAGTCATTTAAAAAGTCAATAACCTCTTGTGTATTCAAACGTCTTGAAATTCAAGAAAGACATAGCAAATATTACCAACATTTCAGTTTATTCAAACGAAAATTATTAATCACAAGAAAAACCTCTAATCTAGTCCAGTGTGACCATATGATCACGCCTGAGAAAAGTACCATAAAATGACAGTAAAAATGTGAAATATTTTTTTTTAAATGTATGTAGTTCTGTCCAATTTTCACTTTACTATTATTTAAAATATATCTTCACTTCTTTTTAAAAAAACATGTTTTCAAAAATATAAACGCACTATTATTTAAAATATATCTTCACTTCTTTTTAAAAAAACAAGTTTTCAAAAATATAAACGCACTTACCTTTTGTTGCCTGCGAAATTCGATTTTTTTGCCATCTCTTTTTTTTTGTATTTTTCACAACCATTCACATCAACACAAAAACACTTTATGAAAAATAAAAAAAAAACAGTTAGCTTCACTCACCTTTCATTAAATAAAAAGACTGGTGCAAAAAATGTTTTTGAATTATTTTAATACATCCTTTGCATAACTAAAATGAAAGTTGTGGGAAAATGGGGGGGGTGCTATAACACAAATGGCAATAAGGCCAATTTTGCCTTATTGCTATTTTAAATGAGCAATAAAGCAAAATTTTTGATTTTGCTTTATTTCCAAGCACCGTTGGTAATAAAGCAAATTTTGTTTTATTTCCCATTCATTACTTTTAATATTGCTTGAACAGGCGGCTTTCGGCCGCGCTTAACAAAAATAACCCTTACTAATCAGAATTCTCCTTTCTGCGAGCCAGGAAAGCGGGGCATAGCCCGATTGAAAATTATTATCTAGAAAAACTAACAATACAATTCGAGCGGCGGAGGGCGCGGGGAAGACGGCGCGGCGCGGCGCGAGGTCGGCACAGCGCGGGCGGCGCGGCGCGGCGGGACGCGAAGGAGAGTAATGACAGACCCGCCAAACTATCCTGATATACTCACATTTTTTCTTTTAAATATATCGAATAAATTCTGAAATATTAAGTAACAAAATTTTTTATGTTATTAGTTACATAGTTGCATCAACTACTGTGTACAAATAATAGCGCATAGTTAACATTGAAAAAAAACATGTGATATCATGTTGTCAATCTCAATATGATTGTCAAATGATGACATGACCTCTCCATATTAAAAAAATATGCCCCTGTGTCTGAATTTATTTATTCTTATCGTGGGACGGTAGAGCGGGGCGGAATCCGCTTTCCAATATTCTAAGGGAATATATCGTACCTACGCCATCTAAGTACATATTGAAAAAAGAAAAACTGAGGATTTCCCCTTTTACAGAATGTTTAAAAAAAGGTGCTCGATAGCTTTTCAAATGATTAGAAACTAGAAAAAATAAACGTCTGCTTATTAAAATAGAAAAAAATACTTTATATTTAAATGTGATACAATCTATAATAATAACAATATTCGAAAAAATATTTTTAAACGAAAGAAAGAGGACGAGGTTTGGGAAGAGTTTATTGTTTGATTTAAATATTTGACCTCCACACAATACTTGAAACAGATTTTGTCTCCACACAGTTGCCTTTGATTTTGTTTATCAAGTTTATTTGCTGAGATTGTAGTGTAAATTTATAAAGTTTGTGTAAACGATTTTTCATACAAAGCTTGCCAGTTGATGCACAAAGTAGATAAATTTAAAATTTTACGAAGTTTATAAGGCATTTATAAGTTTAGATGAATCCCCTTACAAATTTGCTTTATTACTCATTTTTCGAAAATTTTTATGTTGGCATTATTACTCAACATCAAATGAAATAAAGCAAATTTGAGTTATTTCACATTGAATTGAGAAATAACACAAATTGGCTTTATTGCCATTTGTGTTATAGCACCCGCCCAACCCCCTCCCCCCCCGGGAAAATGCCAGCATTGATAAATAGTGTGAATGTATGTATTTTGAAAAGAGCGATTACATACACAATAACTATTATATATGTACATATGTAAATGTGCAATTCATATATGTATGTAAATTCTTCGGTGTAAGAATGTTGTCAGGAGTCCATGAACCAAATTTTCCATACGCATCATATCTTATGAACTAAACAGCAAACCAGACAAAATTTTCATGTAATCGGATTTCTTGATTTAATACAAAACCACATACGAAATTTGAGCAAATTAACTTCACTGTTTAAAGAAGTATCCGATTTTTACGGGTTTCAAAAACTTACTGGGTTTGGTACAATTTTAGTGATTTTAAAAAGACTGCGTATTTAGACATAATACAATATCTTTACTAAATTTGGGCAAAATCGAATATATGTACCTATGAACTCTAAAGTGGGCGGTACCATGTACCTTTTCCAAAATGTTCGTTTAAATAGATTTATTGACTTAATTCCAATAGTTACTGAAGTATCAAGTTTTCATAGTTTTGGAAAATTACCGTTATATGGGAGACGGGCGATATTTTCGTCCGATTTCAAGCATTTTCATAATCTCACCTAACTAGGCACAATTTAACATGTGTGCCAAGTTTAGACGAAATTGATAAAGTAGTTCCAGACATATACATATGATGTCAAAACTGGGCGGTGACACGCCCCTTTTCCAAAATTTTCATATATTCGGATTTCAACATTTATTGAAGTTTCCGATTTTTAGTGCTTTCGAAAATTACCGTTATATGGCAGGTGGGCGTGCTTATAGTCAGATTTTGATAATTTTCCAAATATCGCTTAAATAGGCATAGTGTAATGCGTATACCAAATTTGAACAAAATGGGGGAGGGGGGTTTTGGTGAGGGTGGTTCCAAAGAAATACATATGAGCACATAAGTGGGCGGTGCCACGCCCCGACTGTCGGATTTCCTGCTCGAATACAACACTACATACCAAATTGGAGCAAATTTGCTTCCATAGCTACTTAAATATACATAGCAATTTTTGCATTTTCGACAATTTCCGTTATATGGGAGGTGGGCGTGGTTATTGTCCGATTTTGCCCATTTTCAATACCAACCTGCTCTGGGTAAGGAGAATCTACCTACCGAGTTTCATTTTTTTTTCAAGTTATCAATTTTTACTCAAGTTATCGTTTGCACTGGCGGACGGACGAACGGACAGACAGACATCGTTAAATCGACTTCTCTTTTCATTCTAAGCATTTTGGTATACATTCATATGTCTATATCTATCTTGATTCCATTATGCAGTTACAAGCAACCGTTATGCGAACAAAGTTATAATACCCTTGTGCACAAGTGCGCGGGTATAAAAACATCTAAAATTTGAATGAAATTTTAAGTTCAAAGGTTCTTTAAGTTGCTAAAAACGGGCGGGCAGATTAGATTGGGTCCGCCATATTGAATATTGGAGAAGTACTTTGTCATTGGTACAAAATCGTGTTGGACGGTGTAGTATTACTATTATAAAAATACCAGTATACTATTAGGAATGTCAATCTTGAGATCCCGAAATCCCGGTTTCTTTAAACTCCCGAATATCCCGGAATTAGTCTTATCAAATACCGAGATTTCTGAAAACAAATTAATTTAACAGCCACTTACATTTTTATCATAAATATCTCCCTTTAATGGCAAAACAAATCACTATTTGTAACATTGGTTGCGTTTTACTCGTTTTCAATACACAATACCACGAATTGAAGGGTAAGAGGGATATCGGAGGATAATGGAAGTCTCCCTTTTCTAAAAATACCACTCCCAAGGTGCGAGTTCTCGTACTTTTTAAGATATTTGCGATTTAAATTTTAAGAAGTTCATATTTGTTAAGTGTATTTAATCACATTTCCACTATAGAAATCACTCAAATTACACTGAATACACAATATTTAGGTGCATTGCGCTTTCCTTTCACGTTTTTACGTCCTCTTTAACTTACAATGTTGTTAATTTTATTAAATTTAAAATCTTTCAACGTACACACTTTTATGTGAATTCATAGCAACATATGTATGGTATTGTCAGATAGCAAAGATGGGATGATACGATACTCTGCATTTTTGATAACACTTTTCAATAGTGCCACTGCGGAATATATGAAGCTTAGAAATTGTAATTGAGAGAGACCTATGTAAAAGAATAGAGAGAGAGAGAGTTTCGTATCATATAATCTTTGCAGATAGCATTTGAAAGAGAATGTAATAAAAGAAAATATAAAACGTAGACACATTAAACTTGAATGGGGTTTGGGGGTAAAGTGGCCCTACGCGAAAATAATTTCTGCGCAAAAATACTGTTGATGGCATAGCCGGAGTTTGTTTGGTCAGGGTTGTTTTTTTGCAGCGCGGCCGAAGGCCGCTCACACGGAAAGAAGTTCTGAGCAAAAATACTGTTGATGGCGTAGCCGAAGTTTGTTCGGCCAGGTTTTTTTTTGGGCATCGCGGTTTAAACTCAAAGGAGTTTTGCGCAAAAAAACTGTTACATACTTTTATAATTATTTCTTCTTCTTCTTTCATTGGCTCGATAACCGCCTATGCGATTTTGGCCGAGCTTAGCACAGCACGCCAGTTATTTCTCTCTTTCGCTAACTGGCGCCAGTTGGAAATACCAAGCGTACCCAAGTCCTTTACCGCCTGGTCTTTCCAACGCAGAGGAGGCCTCCCTTTTCCTATGCTACCACCGGCGGGTACCGCGTCGAATACTTTCAGAGCTGGGGCGCTTTCATCCATTCGAACGACATGACCAAGCCAGCGAAGCCGCTGAATCTTAATTCGCTGCACTATATCTATGTCGTTATAAAGCTCGTACAGCTCATCGTTCCATCTTCTCCGGTATTCGCCATCGCAAAGGCGTAAAGGCCCATAAATCTTTCGGAGAATCTTTCTCTCGAACACTCCCAGAGCCTTATCATCAGATATCTTCATCGTCCATGCTTCTGCGCCATACATCAGGACGGGCATAATGAGAGACTTATAGAGCGTAATTTTTGTCCGTCGAGAGAGAACTTTACTGCTCAGTTGCCTACTCAGTCCGAAGTAGCACTTGTTGGCAAGAGTGATCCTCCTTTGGATTTCGAGGCTAACTTTTTCAAAGTTATAACTGTCAACAGTGATGTTTGATCCCAGTCGTGAATGTGCCGACTGTTTATTTGATGACAGGAGATACTTCGTCTTGCCCTCGTTCACCTCCAGACCCATTCGCTTTGCTTCTCTATCCAGTTTGGAGAAGGCAGAACTAACTGCGCGGTTGTTAAGGCCGATGATGTCAATGTCATCGGCGTACGCCAGCAGCTGCACACTCTTATAAAAGATAGTGCCTGACCGATTTAGTTCTGCGGCTCGAATTATCTTCTCCAGCATAAGGTTAAAAAAGTCACACGACAAAGAGTCACCCTGTCTGAAACCTCGTTTGGTATCAAACGGCTCGGAGAGGTCCTTCCCAATCCTGACGGAGCTGGTGGTGTTGCTCAACGTCATTTTACAAAGCCGTATAAGTTTTGCGGGGATACCAAATTCAGACATTGCGGCATAAAGGCAACTTCTTTTTGTGCTGTCGAAAGCGGCTTTGAAGTCGACAAAAAGGTGGTGCGTGTCGATTCTTCTTTCTTGGGTCTTTTCCAAGATCTGGCGCACTGTGAATATCTGGTCGATAGTAGATTTACCAGGTCTAAAGCCACACTGATAAGGTCCAATCAGTTCATTGACGGTGGGCTTTAGTCTCTCACACAATACGCTCTACAGAACCTTATATGCAATGTTAAGAAGGCTGATACCACGATAGTTGGCGCGTATTGCAGTATCACCCTTCTTATGGATTGGGCAAAGTACACTTAGATTCCAATCAGTAGGCATGCATTCGTCCGACCATACTCTACAGATAAGCTGGTGCATGCGCTTTACCAACTCTTCTCCACCGTATTTGAATAACTCAGCTGGCAGCCCGTCAACTCCGGGCGCTTTGTTGTTCTTGAGCCGTGCTATTGCTATACGGGTTTCATCGCAGTCGGGTAACGGAACATGAATTCCGTCGTCATTGATTGGGGTTTCGGGATAATCATCTTCTCCAAGGTGGTCTCTGTCACTACCACTAAGTAGTGTGGAGAAGTGCTCCCTCCATAAACTAAGTATATTCTGAACGTCAGTTACCAGGTCGCCGTTGTCGTTCTTACAGGTATTCGCCCCGGTCTTAAAACCTTCTGTTAGCCGTCGTACTTTCTGAAAGAATTTTCGGGCGCTTTTCCTGTCGGCCAACGTTTCAAGCTCTTCGCACTCACGCTCTTCGGCCTTTCTCTTCTTCTCTCGAAAAATGCGTCTCGCTTCCTTCTTCAAATCACGATATCTCTCCCGCAAGGCTCGCGTTGCGCCCGATCGCAACGTGGCCCTGTAGGCAGCATCTTTCCGTTCCGTGGCAACGCGACAATCCTCATCGTACCAGTCATTTTTCCGGGCTCGCTGGAAACCAATAGAATGTTCAGCGGCGGTACGTAAAGAGCAAGAGATGTGGTTCCATTGTTCTGAAATATCGCTGTGTTGATTAGAGCTCTCAGAGAGCAGGAGTGCGACTCGAGTAGCGAAGTGCGTGGCTGTCTGTTGTGATTGCTACTTTCAGACGTCGAGCTTTCCTTGTGTGCCTTTCCGCACGCTTTTTGACGTACAGAGGCGCGTGCGGATCTTAGCTGCCACAAGAAAATGATCCGAGTCGATGTTGGCTCCTCGGATCGTGCGCACATTTAGCACACTGCCTTCCGTCTATCACAACGTGGTCGATTTGGTTTCGTGTCTTACCATCTGGAGACAGCCGCGTAGCCTGATGTATCCTCCTATGCTGGAACCTGGTACTACAAACTACCATGTTTCGGGCCCCGGCGAAGTCGATCAGTCTCAATCCGTTATCAGACGTTTCTTCGTGCAGATTGAATTTTCCGACTGTGGAACCAAAGATGCCCTCCTTACCCACCTTGGCATTAAAATCGCCTAGCACGATTTTTACATCGTGTTGGGGGCAGCGTTCGAACGTGCGCTCCAGGAGTTCGTAGAAGCAATCTTTGGTCCCATCGTCCTTCTCTTCCGTCGGGGCATGGGCGCAAATCAGGGAGATGTTGAAGAATCTCCCCTTTATGCGGATTGTGGCGAGACGTTCCTCCACCGGAGTGAACGACAGTACTTTACGGCGAAGTCTCTCTCCCACCACAAATCCGACACCAAATTTGCGCTCCTTTACATGGCAGCTGTAGTATACGTCGCAAGGGCCTACCGTTTTCCTCCCTTGCCCCGTCCATCGCATTTCTTGGATGGCGGTCATGTCAGCCTTCGCTCTACCGAGGACATCTACCAGCCGGGCAGAGGCACCTTCCCAATTAAGGGTTCGGACATTCCAGGTGCATGCCCTCAAATCATGGTCCTTAAAACGTTTGCCGTGGTCGTCATCTAAAAAGGGGGGTCCTGTCCGAGGATTTGCTTTGCTTTTCATTGGAAGTTGTTTTTTACGTGGCGGGTTCCAAGCCCTGCGCACAACCCATTGCTGGGGGTTGAAATTTTAAATTCGTTTATATAGCGAGCCGCTTGCTCCAAGACAGACGCCCGCTTGCAGCCGCACCTCCTGGTGAACAGACGCTGCGGACTTTAGTGGACCCTTAAACCGAATATGTCGGAGTGGCTCCACTAAAGCTCCCTCTCTATTAGCCGTGACCCATGGCTCCACACGGATTGGTTACCATATCTCCCACATGGGTTGCTCACGTTGCCCAGGGTGCACGAACGTGGACGTAAGAGTAGGGATTGAGTACAGCCGCGCAACTGTATCTGCATGCCCAGAAGCACCACTGTACCCCATTGCACCCCTTTTATAATTATGCAATCAGTTAAATAAGAATAGATACTTAGGGATTACAAATTGTCGTAAAGGGTCGTAAAGTTCTAAGTCATACAAATTTTATATTGTTAAAAACTTATGTATTTGGTTTTGTTGCACTGCACAGAAAAATATATGTAAGTTAACGCAATTTGCAATTTTTAAATTTTAATATACTTACAATCCGGCCCTTCAGTGTACCTGTAAATTACGTAACTATTTGCTTGCTATATCTCAACCCCTCTTGTGGTGAGTGCACTGGCTAAGTTTCCATTAGATATGCGGTTTTTAAAATTCTTTTCAATGCTTTGGTGGATTGAGTTCATATTTGTTTACCTATTGTATTATATTTTGCGAAAAATGTCGGAGACACAACAAGGTAACTTTGTTTTTAAATACATGTTATTATTATTTAATAAATGACATATTAATAGATTTCGATGTCTCTTCCACTAGTCGGCAAACTGTTCACAATCCAGCTGTTTTGAATGCGAATGAAGTGCAGCAAATGTGGAATTTGCACAAAGTTTTACATATTTAGGTACACGCGAAAAGTGTGTTCAATTTGTTGAGGAGAACGGGCTGATTTTACCTCAAAAACATTGCCGTTACCACAAGATTTTGATAACAAAAACTGACGTTGGGAACAACACCTTGGAAAGTTTTCGGTGCAGAAAAAATCCATGTAGGGCAACGGGCACTTGGTTTGAAAATATCAAAATTTCAATGCCCCATATTTTTTATTTGTGCTATTGCTTCACCCAACATTGGACTCATGCCGCGGTCCGATTGGAAAATTTTGTAGAAGGGACCACATTTTCGAACGCTACCATAAGCGATTGGTATAACTACTATCATGAGGCAGTTGTTATATAGCAAAAGCAGGGGAAACTCGGTGGTCCAGGCAAAATTTGTGCAAATATGTAAATGAAAGCAAATTTGGAAAACGAAAGTTTAATAAAGTTAAGAAATGAACTAAAGTTATATTTACTCATATAGTAATTAATATTTCTTTAAATAAAATAGGCAGAAGTGTGGAAGGAAATCGGTTCATTGGAATGATCGAAGATGGCAGTGATGATTTAAGGTTGGAGGTATGTCCTGGAAATGTCCGGTCCGCCGATGTGCTCATAACCATTAGAAAAAAAACATGTGCACAAAGGCAGTATTATTTGCACCGATTGTTGGAGAGCATACGATTGCTAATGGAAGCAATTAAATACTCGTATAACCCATAATTGTTCAATCTGTGCGTCAATTGCTGCGTTTTATGTGTGTCATCTACTCATGACTGCTCCGCTGCCATGTCCCAATTGCTTCGTCTTCTGTGTACTGACCACAGTATATACAGTATAAAACTGTGGTGAAGTCCTCAGGGATAAGAGTTTTGATGGTGGATAATGAAAATAAACTACAGCAAAGTTGCATACAATGATATTTCATAATAAACTTTGAAAATCAAATAGAAAACTTTGTGGAACGTGAAATATTTGCATTAACCAGTGAAGATGCACTTTATAATTATTACTTAAAACCGAAAATGTATAACCAAAATACGTGACGACCGTTTTTATTTGCATATTTGATAAATTATTCAACGGCTCTCTACGATTATCCTACAACCAACGTGTACAATAAAAAAAGCAATCCTGGGTAGCAAACTTCTCAGTGGTGAGTTATCTTCTTCGTTTCTTTTAATTGTTTTGGTTAAATTTGTAAGCATAAGTAGGTAATTTTGCAAATAAATATATTAATTTCCTTATAACTGCAGCATTTTTACATTTACTGCAAGGAAATAGCTGCCTGGCATGTAGCGTAGGCGCTACTACATCTATAAATTGAAGCAGAGTATTCCGAGAATAGATAAAGTGGCTCATCCGCATGCATAATCAAAAAGAAAGCTAATTTTTTATTATTTCAGGGCCAATAAAGCAGCTACGAAGGACTTTTGATACTTCAAGACCTCACAATTTACATCGAATTATGTGTAGCTCGATATTCATGGTGAAGATTTCTGAATACTTACATACATATGTTCAAATATACAAATTTTAAAAGTGCATAGATTTGTAAAAACGTAAATTAATATATACATACATATGTACATATCACGACGCTGGTAACATATTTATGGCATTGGGTATTGTCACACGTTCAGTATTTATTGACGTGATCCAAGTACCGTGTTATTTTTTTAACGTGCAGCATGCAATATTGATGAATAGTAGTACGGATTGAAAAATAATTAGAAATTTTGAAAGCAATGGATATGGATCGCAATACCGTCAATACATATTGTTGCATTTCTCTTTCGTCGATGCGACTAATTTCTATTCCAGTACCTTCTCTTTACTTGGTGTGATTTTAATTAAAATGCCCGTATTGTAGCTAATCGCGCTCTAATTTTATTTCATTCCGTTTGAAAAATTTAATCAGAACAGAAAATATGCAAAAAATGATGAGCATTTGTGTATTAAAATATATACTTGTATAATAAATATATACGAAAATATTATTGTATATTTTGCATGTCTAAACCGTATGTATAAATAACGTAAGTCTAAATTGCTGTCTAAGCGTCGGTTTAAAATATCCAGTTGAAATTCCAGCAGTAAATATTTTTTAGAATTAATTTGCATTCTTATTATGTCAAAAAAAAAATTAAGCAGCATTTCAAGATCAATTTAAAATAAACCAAATTGAAAATGTAAAACAAACCATATGCAAAAGAATAATAGGAACTACCTTTTCGGCCCATACACCAAAATCACGACGCATTGCATGGTCTCGCGGCTTTAATTCTTGCACAAGCTGGATCTTGTAAGGTCGCAAGCCAAGATCTTTGCGCAAAATCTTCCATAAAGTTGATGGACACGGCTCCAATTGCTGTGCACGGTGGCGAATCGATTCATTCGGGTCCTCTTCAACACTTTGCTCTACAGCGGCAATTGTTTCTTCGGTGCGCACTGTTCGACGTCTCTGCGGATCCGTATTATCACATAGAGTAATCGTAGTGCGAAAACGATCCATGGTTAACCGAATTAATTGCTCTGATGGACGATTATGTCGACCATAAAATGGACGGAGCTCACGGTAAACTTCGCGAACTGAACCATTATTTTCGAAATAAATTTGCACGATTTGCAAGCGTTGTTCTTTTGTCAACCTGTTCATGATGAAATGGCAAACCAAACTGAACATAAATGACATTAGAGTTGCCAGATTTGACCACAAAATGCCAGTTTTATCTCTATTCGAAAAACAAACCTGTAAAAAAAACACCCTTTATTAGCTCAACTAGCACGGACACAGTTTTGTGAAGATATTCTTTAGAACTATGCATAGCTTTATAGCTCGATTAAACTTTGTTCGTTGAAGTTGTAATTTTGCATGAACAAAGTCGCTTCAAAATTGTATTGAATTTAACGTTCACGAGCTTTGTGTGTAGTCCTCATTTCAGCAATTACAAATATAAGATATCTTTAATGAAGTAGTACAAGTTGTGAGTTTGTTCTATACGCGCTTTTTTTTTTATTTATTAATGAATAAAATAAAACTTGTGTATTTCCTTGCTGCACAAAACCCTGTTGAAAGATTTTTTTTGTTAAAAAGAGTAACACGAAACCCAAGTCCTTTTGGGGGTGAATTTTTCCGATAAATTATCGAAGAGTTGGCGTACTGTATATACTGTGGTACTGACTGCTTCGTGTCTTGTGCGTAAACTTCTGCTTAGTTACTGCTTAGTCTCCTGCGTGTCAATCGCTTTGTTTTCCGTGCGTCAACTGCTTCGCGTCCTCTGTGCCAATTGTTCGTTTCCTGTTCGTCAATTTATTCTTATCATGCGTGTCAATCGCTTCGTTTTCTTCGCGTGAACTTTTCGTTTCGTTTTCAGTAAAACAAATCCTATCTTCTTCGTTTTTTGTGTTTCGTGTCCAATGAGCCAGATTCTTTGTGACCTGTGAGCCAACTACTTAGTAGCCTGCGTGCCAATTGCTTTTTGTCCTGTGTGTTAGGTGTCTTTGTTGTATGTGCATGAACTGCTTCGCGTTCTGTTTGGCAGATGCTTCGTCAAATATGATATGATACGAAACTCTTTGCTTCGTGAGAGCGCTGCCAAAATCCGCATTTTTTATAACATTTTCCTATAGTGCCCTAAGTAAGAAATGTGGTTTGAGAGTATTTATTTTATTTTTTGGGGATTTTGCAGTTTCCACACCACCGTTGAAGTATGTAAATAGAATAAATGCAAATGCTTTGAATATAAGAAAAAATACACGTTATCATTTACTTTCTCACCAAAAAATCGCAAACTATTGAAATCAACATGAAAACAACAGCAAATCACAGAAATTCATATATACATACATACATATGTTATATGTACTTATGTATGTACTATTAGCAATCCATAGCCAAAAATATGAACTTAAAAGAAGCTGCTTATTTTTTTATAAATATTTATGTATATTGCGGTAATTTAAAATGCAATAAATGTCCAGTTCTCTCTGAAAAAATATTTTCACGATATGTTTTTTTTTATTAAAAAACCATATTTTCAAGTAAAGCTAAAACCTAAGTACTTTTTATTACTAAACTATGAAATTTATCTCTTTACTTAGAGATTTAAATACATCATTTCGTAAAATAATAACATCAACTTTAGTTTTTATCCAAATAAAATTGGACTGATTTTTCTCAACTATCGGTTGTATGCCAGCTATATGTTATATTTTTCCGATCTTAATGAATTTCACTGCTAACATAGTTCTCATGATAGCTAATATTTGTGCAAAATGTATCAAGGTGCAGGTAAGCGTATATAAGTAAAAGGCCTCCATGTATTTTGTTTTTGCTTTGCTGGACTGAATGTCAAATTTCTGTAGGTGATTTACATCGCCCGGAAATGGCCAGCCAATCAGAACGAAGCCCTTTGACGTTCAGTCCAGCAAAGCGAAAAGAGCGAAAAAACCAGCTGGCTCCTTAACACTACCTTGTTAAATTCGCCTTGATATTTCTTTCAAATTTTGTGTTTTATTTTTAAATACTATATTTCTATTGTCAGAAAGAAGTATAGTTACGAAGTGAAAGGTGCAACCCAGATCTGTGTTTTTAGTGTATTTTCAATATAAACATTGTTTTTCATAAAAAGGAAGTGCGAAATCTTCAAATAATGTATTCAAGACTAAAGACTGAAACTTCATATTTTACATAGTGGCACTCTTGGAAAATGTTATGAAAAATGCAGAGTATGGTATCATCCCACCTGTTTAGGCTTCCGGCCTAAATTTCATCACCACCCTCATTCGACCGACAAATCGTACGCGCACCCCTAGTAAGCGGTTTGCGTGTACACACTCATACACACACACACACTTTCACCCACATGCACACACACGCTCACGCACACACACTTTCACCCACATGCACACACACACACGCACACACAGTCCTTTACACTTTTCGGAGCGCCGGTACTTGCCGCCAAACAGTGCCCTTTCGTTAACTTTCCCCTTAACTCGGTGCACCGTTTGGCGGTTCAACGGCGTTTAAACAAACGCCGTCTTTTTACTTCTTTTCCGAAGACGAGACAAGCAGGTTTTCACAGCAGCCACCACGCCACTACGGAGGTAATTGTTACGTTTATATATATTCTCATATAATCACCGATTCCGATTTATAACGTTTGAAAGTGAATAAATTCAATTCTTTACTAATATCGAAACACTCGTTCATTTTATTATCTTTCCATAAAACTTTACTACGGAGCGTATATTCCGTATACGCCGTGAGTAAATACCACCTTTGCTATCTGACAATACCATATGTTGCTATGAATTCACATAAAAGTGTGTACGTTGAAAGATTTCAATTTTAATAAAAATTAACAACATTTTAAGTTAAAAAGAAGGTAAAAAACGTGAAAGGAAAGCGCAATGCACCTAAATATTGTGTATTCAGTGTAATTTGAGTGATTTTTATAGTGAAAAGGTGACTAAATACACTTAACAAATATAAACTTCTTAAAATTTAAAACGCAAATATCTTAAAAAGTACGAGTCTCGCACCTTGGGAGTGGTATTTTGAAAAAAGGGACCCTTTCATCCGATATCCTTCAGCGCTAGCCAGTGAAAGTTACTATTTTAGCTTTATGTGCTCGCAATATGGACTTGTTCAAATGTGGCTTCGGTTTAAATTTTATGCTAGAAGAAATATAAAGTAAGAAATCTACTTTGAGTAATAAATGTTTTAATTAACTCTTTGCAAGGATCAAGCAACGGATGACAATTTCGTCAGATGTGTACACTTTTTAGTTATTCTAAATTATCTAGTTGATCTTAAATATGACATTCTATATACATATAAAGCAGTTAGAGAATATCCTCCTTGAATTGAAAATTAGCCTTACTATGAAGATCGAGTTGAAAATGGTGAAAGCGTTCTAGCATCAGATTGAAGAAACTGCACGATAGTAAGCCACCTTGTTTCAAAACTCGCTTGGTCCCGAACGGTCAGGAGAGGTCCTTCCAATTAAGACGGAGCTTAAAGTGCCGCTCAACCCACGTAGCCCATTAAAGTTAGATATCCACCCTGGCTTTTACCCAACAATTCTATCATACTAGACCTATGTAAATTCAAAAAATGTGAAACAGCGCGAGATGTATACCATCAGCACTTCCGTAAAATCCTAGTCAATTACCCGCAATTCGCCATTTTATATACGGATGGATCAAAGGTAGACAACATCTTTCAGCGTTGTCGGAACAATAACTGTAGCGACACTACCAACGTATGCGTCAGTTTTTACCGCTGAAGCAACAGCCATCCTTAAAGCATGCCGAATCGCGAAATCCAGCAAAAAGAAATACCTAATATGCTCCGACTCATTATCCAATCTGACTGCAGTACAAAATAGTAACCACACTGACAACTATATGGAAGAAATCAGAGACATCATAACAGGTAGTGCAAATAACATAAAACTACTTTGGATTCCTGGACACATTGGAATAAGAGGAAATACGCTTGCTGACAATGCCGCCAAACTTGCTACAAGATCATCTATTAAAATGATTTGACACCCGAAACAAAAATGACATAAAGGTAGCTGCAAACAACTATTACTCCGATATATTTGAGAAACGCTGGATGGAGTACAATCATCCATATAAAATCCTTAACCCATCCGGATCCCCTCCTATATTCCCAGTGACAGTACCCAGAAAACACACTATCGCATACACAAGATTCCGGCCGGGTCACAAGCGAATAACACACAGCAACCTCTTCAACCAAACACAAACACCCACTTGCCACTTTTGCCACGAAGCAACGTTAACAGTACAACACATCACAACCAACTGTCAAGCACTTCAAGCAACCCCAACATTGAAGAGTTACTAACCCAAGTCGATGAAAACAACATAAGAGCCCTCATAAGATATCTTTGCCACAACAAATTATACTTTGAAACGTAAATCTACACTATTTAACCAAAGCGGATGGCCAAGTTGCTAATGCTTAATTTAAATTGTGATTGTACTCGTAATTATATATATTACTTTTATCAATAATAAAGAAAAAAAAAAGTTTTGCGGGGATACCAAATTTTGTGTCGTATAAGCAACTTGTATTCATCATATCAAAAATGGCTTCGCTGATCTAGGTTCTTTTTCAGGATTTATATGACGCTTGGCAAAAACAGCAGCATCGTCTGTATTTTGGATTGGAGCATTCTGTCGCTATCACATGTTATGAAATCATTTACCTCAAACATAATCACCGGCTTAGCTAACCTAACTTAGGAGATTCATTGGATTCTTGCAAGTGTCTCTTATGTTTGGCATTTAATTATCAATCACACAAAGAGTTGTTGCCATTTTTTGATTAACTGTTTTAATGTATTCCAACTATTTTGGTAAACTTTTACCAGTTATCCTCCAAATGTTAGCCACATTGTTGCTTCCATAACATACACAATAGTTTTCGATTACCTTAGTTGAATGTCTGTCATACTCGTTCATTTATATTTTCAAACAAATACCTCTTTTTAGAATTGAAAAACAGAAAACGCCAAAATTGACCTTAACCTTTTTGAAGAATGTTAATATATTTAGTTTGTAGACAAATTAGCATGCATTGCTAGAGTCGTGTACATATATTTGTGCGTGTGTGTGTACTTATGTATACACATACATACATACATAAGTGACCTTTAGATAACACTGGCTATTGATGGGTGCTTCTACAGGAAGCTTTTTGAAATAATAGCTAGTGAATGTTTTACCATATGTGTATGATTAAACCATAAATTTTCCATTAAAAATTTTAATATCAAATGCGAAAAATATTATAAATGCGAAAGTTTGTATGTGTGTATGTTTGTTACTCTTTCACCCAAAAACTACTGAACGGATTTTAATGAAACTTTATAATAATATAGCTTATACACCAGAATAACACATTGGCTATGATTTATAAATATGTAATTTAATTTGGCCAAAATACATATAACAATATAAGTTTCACGTGAGCCGGTAAAGGTCTCCCATTCAGGAGGCCATTGTGGCGTGCGCTGCAAAATCTGTAAGACTTACATGAAAATAATGTGTAGTGGAAATCCTTAAAAGTTCTACAAAAACGTTAGTGACAATATACTATATCTACATCTATCTATATCTCTATCTATACTATACATAATCTATACTAATTATAAAAAATCGCTTATATGAAAAGTGTTTGTAACGGCTAATCTCATAAAGCCCTGAAGCGATTTTTATAAACTTTTTTTTTAAATCATGCATTTGCCCTAGGCTCGCGAGTAGCATAGCAACAAATAGATTATTAAATAGAAAAAAGTGTGAAGAAATTTTTGCATTTTCAACACGGGACTAATTCTTCTAGAGGACTTAACTTTTTCATATGGAGAAAAATGTTTAGAGGTTTCGGTTTACTCGAACCTAACCGGGGTAACTGGAACTTATACAATCTTTTGTATATGCGTGAGACAACTTTTAATATTAATCAGCTACAGCAATTTTTATTCGAATATGAACCAAAGATAACATCAGAGCAGTTACTAATATATGATAAGGTCATATCTAGCAGGAACAATAACACAGGAAATGTTTTTTTTTATAGACGCGCCTTGAGGAACAGGGAAGACTTTTGTGACTTCACTTCTTTTGGCGAAACTTCGTAAGGAAGTCAAAATTACTGTTGCTGTAGCCTCTTCTGGCATTGCTGCAACTCTTCCAAATAGGAGAAGAACTGCTCACTTCGCTCTTAAACCACCTCTAATTTTTCACCAGATCAGACCTGTATATGTTCGATAAAAAAAAAATAGTGCAGTCGCTGTTGTGTTCCAAAAACCATCCTCATAATATGGGATGAGTGTACAATGTCGCATAAATCTAATATCTATGCCGTGGTGAATACAACACAGATATGAGTAATGTTCAATTCTGCCGCAGACGAGATTAACAAAGTAACTTCGCAAAGAGTCTCCACAGAATACAAATTATACAAGTCTATGGACTCATTGACAGAATAAGGTGTTGTTGTTCACTACCCAACGGAGATTCTGAATTCTCTAAACCCCCGGGACTACCACCAAATGAATTAATCTTTAAAATTGATACACCAATCATACTTTTGCGAAATATTAAGCCTACAAATTTATGTAACCGAACACGACTCAAAATCACGCGTGTTATGCCTAATATTATATATAAGAATATTTTAACCGGGCCTACAGCAGGAGAAATCACCATGATCCCAAGGACACCAATGATACCAACAAATTTACCGTTTATTTTCAAACGAGTATAGTTCCGCGTAAAAACATGCTTTGCAATAATTATTAACAAGTCACAAGGGCAAGTACCCTTGGAATTGATATTCGTGTATTCTCACGGTCAGTTATATATCGCGCTGTCGCGAATTGGTGTCCCACAAAATCAAACATTACTAATTCCAGTAAATGGAAACGAAACGCGGAAAGTTGTGTTCAGAGAAGTTTACAACAAGAACGATAGAATACAAGATTGCGCCTTCCCGACGAAAAATGATGTGAAGCAAAATGCGTGCAACGTCACGAACATGGTTTTTCTGAGAATCGAAAGAAATTGTAAACAAAAATGTGAGGTTAGGTTCTGCTAGGATTTCTAAATTTTAAAGTTTTAACCAATTTCGGCACTTTATGCAACATATTTATATTAAAATGACTTCATTTATGCACTGTGTTTGATTGGATGCTTAGAAAAAAACTGCATTGCAGCATTAGGAGACCCAAGAAGCTTAACTTGCTACCAAGTGCGCCAGCTACACTTTCACATCACTTTTAGCGAGTTTTATATCCCCGTATCATTGATAGACTCTGTTATTTAGCACTGCGCACTTCATGTTTAATAACTTTATTTTAAATAAAATTGCTTTTAAGCATTGAATTTAAGTACAAACAATTGTATGCTTACAAACATACAAACAAAACTAACCGCGTTCTGTGACGTAGCATAAACAGCTGATTCTGTCAAATTTGCTGAGAGCGAATAGCGGTTTGCGGAAGGCGCAACCTCTGTATTTTCTAAATCGTGGTTTACAATAACTAAAAATTTACCTCCTCTCTTACTTTTATCTTTGAACTCTTTGCTTCTGGTTTTTTACTCTTAATCAACATTTGGTTTTTCGTATTCGAATTTAACTTTATTACATTTTAATAAATTTAATAATTCACTTTTATATCATAGGAGAACCAAACAGTTGTATCATTCGCAAAATACGTGGGCAACGCCGCGGATATGTGCTAGTATGTATATATAAATTAATAATATATTTTACTGCCTTTATGCATTTTTTCTGTTAATAATATTTTGTAAAATTTTTAAAGATCAAAATCATGCCATCCATCGTAGAATGATAGAAACGAGATGTGCCTACGAGTATTCCATCCTTCAGATATAACGTTTTGGAAACCGAAAAAAAACAAATTAATATCACTGCTAATCAATCGTCAAATGGATACACCGGACATTTAGTGAAGGGCTAGAGTGAAAGAAACTTAAAGCACTTGTAAATACTTACAGTACATGTACGTACGAGTGTATACGAGTACATGAATCAGTATTGGGCAGAGTGGGTGTCCTTACAATAAACTTGTCTATATTATTTTTCTCTTACGATTCACAAATAGCTTGACGGCATGAATAAATATTAAGGTGGCCTATATTATTGCTCAACTCCGTGACGTTGGTAATTCAAGAAACTATTAAAACTACTTGCTTTATAAAAAATACTTAATAATTATGAAGTCAACATCAAAAAGAACTTGAGAGTTTTTTCACATTTTCAGATTCAAATATACACGCATGTACACATACACAATAAAATTTCCATAATTACACTGTGATAGTCAAAAAAAGACAAGACCAAACTCGACGGTTTCCCCCTATTTCGGGTCCTACGAATCGAACTGCATCATTACTTTTTTGAGTTGCAATCATGGTTTCATACAAAATTGTTTGTTGAAGTTTATCATCAAAGTGGCCCATTGTAAGAGAAAGGCACATTTTTCTTCGGTCTCTAACTATTTTAATGTTGACTTTTTTGGTAAACTTTCTTTGGCAAAGCTTCTCAGAGTAAGTCCGTCTTTAAGTTCTTAGATGACTATAAACCCCAAAAACAATGTTTTGGGTGTCCTTATAGCCAATATGTCGAAAAAACTGAAATTTAACCCATTTTTTTAAATGTTTTTTCCCTCACGTTTCGTCAATATTTTAATTTACCCTTTGATACTTATACATTAAGTGACATCTTATAATAGTAAGAAACTTAAGCAAAGACAACGTCCTGAGCAAACTAACCATTAGAAAAAAAAACTTAACAAAATTTTTATTTTTTAAAAAAGCTACACTAACTATGTTTGTGTGCTGTTTTATTTTTTTTTGTATCTTATGTGCAGTGGTGGTAGCAAAATGTTATTAGCTGGTATCAGCGGAATATGGATAACATTTGCCACATTTAAATGAAATTCTGTGCGAAGCTTCCAATCACGCATTCTATATTGGTTTCCGCGGTACCTTTTATCCCAATGACAAATGAAGCACATATTTTTTGTGTATCCTGTCCGCAAACCAGTAAGTAAGGCGATAACTTTTAAATCCGCACATATCTTCCATTGATGCTGCTGATACTGAACTCTGTCCAAAATTAATTTCATTGCTTCGTATGTTTCCTTTGTGTTGGAGCTTATGGCGATTGGAACCGGATTTTTTGTGTTGTCCACATACAGCAATACTGCTTTCAAACTATTTTTCGACGAGTCAATAAACAAGCGCCATTGCTCTGGTTTGTACTCACAGTTCATGTATTGCATAAGACCAGGAATATTTTTACAATACGAAAAAGTATTGTCGCCATTAACCTCAAAGAAATTAAAAGCTCCTCCTGTCTTTTGCGGTATCCACACACCTTCACATCTTTAGACAATATATTTACCGATCGAAGATGATGTGCTAGGCAAATCGCTTGTCTTTGCGATAATTTCAGCTGTCGTACCATTGTATTCAAACGGGCTTGGGAAATCTCCAAGTGACGACATGGGCTTTCAACTTCGGTTGGGTTATACATTGAGAGTGGATCTGTAGGTTCGGTGGCAAATGTTGGCGAAATATATCTCTCAGTTGGACTTGGAGTGAGATACTGGTACCTGTGCAGATTGAACACTTTTGTAAACTGTGTTTTTTTTTTGTTGAAACTTGCAAATTTGTTCTTGCACGCGTAGCAGTTACCAGTATGATGCCTTTGTGGATCTATCCAAATCATTGGGATGCCGAACCCCATTTTTAGGCACAGTCTTTTCCACATACGTAGCAGAACAACGAAAGGCCAATTGGACACTTATTCATTTTAATTTATTTTCTTAATATACAAGGCACTAAAACAATGTTCTTTCCGCGAAGTCAAAGTCAAATTAACTACTGCAATCAATGCTTAAATTTTGACTCTTAGGCAAGCATTAAACGGTTCTTTCAAACTTTACTTGTTGTTATTTCTTATCAGTGCAGTGGTTAAAAGCTTGACTCGTTGCTTGCTGATTTTTGTTGGACATTAATAGATGAGTCTTATTCAATTTAATTTAAATATTGTGTACAAATTTATGATACTTATTAATAACACTTATAAGATACAAAAAGAAAATAAAACAGCACACAAACATAGTTAGTGTAGCTTTTTTAAAAAATACAAATTTTGTTAAGTTTTTTTTTCTAATGGTTAGTTTGCTCAGAACGTTGTCTTTGCTTAATTTTCTTACTATTACAAGATGTCACTTAATGTATAAGTATCAAAGGGTAAATTAAAATATTGACGAAACGTGAGGGAAAAAACATTTAAAAAATGGGTTAAATTTTCAGTTTTTTCGACATATTGGCTATAAGGACACCCAAAACATTGTTTTTGGGGTTTCCAGTCATCTAAGAACTTAAAGACGGACTTACTCTGAGAAGCTTTGCCAAAGAATATTTACCAAAAAAGTCAACATTAAAAAAGTTAGAGACCGAAGAAAAATGTGCCTTTCTCTTACAATGGGCCACTTTGATGAAAAACTTCAACAAAAAATTTTGTATGAAACCATGATTGTAACTCAAAAAAGTAATGATGCAGTTCGATTCGTAGGACCCGAAATAGGGGGAAACCGTCGAGTTTGGGCTTGTCTTTTTTTTTTTTTAAAAAGCTATCACAGTGTTAATATTAAAGTATGCACTTCTCTGATATAATGGTAATCTTCATACTGACACACTAGTATGACCAGAAAGGATTAACTTTGCGATATTGAGAAAACTAAAATAGACACTGGAGAACACACAACGCCGAAACCGGTTTGTCTCCAAACCAAACTTGACAAGGGATGACGAAAAATCATTCCAATATACTACATCAACATTCCACTCTGTCAAACAAGAAAGAGAAGATCATGAAATTATATTCTAGTTTGAGACCTAGATATATTGATAATTTCCCGATATTGTATTATACTTACAAATACCTGCTAATAATTCTTTTGGGCTTGCGAAAGGAAAGGGACTGTAGTAGCATTATTTGGTAGGTAGAACAAATTTTTAACTTGCGTTAAATTTATTTTTAATACTTGGTCTAGTATCAGTGAGGGAGTTACAAAGCCAGCTGATAGCGGCTTTGTGGATTGATATTCACCGAGAAAAGAAAAAGAATAGTGCAACGAAAAAGAGATATCGACGATTTACAAGACCCGACCGTTTAACTAGAGAGTTTTATTTCCCATAAGCACGCAGACATAACGTGCAATAATGATTAACTCACTTAATCTGCATTTTATTAATATTAAGAAAAGAAATTGATACGCAGAAAAGGTTTTTTAAAGGTGTAACAAAGAGACTTCAGACAGTGAAAATTCGTTGATATTCAAGAATTTGAAAACCAAACAGAACGGACTATGTTTTTGGAAAAGTTCTTATAATAGTGTCGGGGTGGCATATATTTCTAAACCTATGTTTTTGAGCTGCTATGTATGTCGTACCAAAGGATTTGAGGAAAATACTACTGCAGACAAGCAATCAATGCCTGATTGAAATGACTTTAGGCGAAAGAGTTTGTTTACATTGTTCAGATCGATGGTACTTCCAATCTTCGAGGACCATATGAGTCATCAGCAAATTTACATCTTTTTCAGTTATTGTTCGGAAAATTGATACAACTTTTTAGTGGAATATTATTGACTTCATGCTAATTTACAAGGTTCTAAATCTTCCCTTTTCTGGTTGACTACCTTGACTCGATCCTTGGCAAAAGATTTGAAAGAAAAACGAAGTAAGTATGACAAGCGGACGTGGTGTTCTTATAAAAACTTATTTTTCATCAAGTTATACAAATTTTGAGCAACTCGACTCCAGAGCAACCCACCAAATTTTCTAGTTTAAACACTGATGAAAACTATACTCAATGCAGGCAGACAAACAAAAACACAAAAATTGTAGTTTTATTATATGTATAGATTACATTTTGTTTTCCATATGAGCTATTAATAGACAACAATACTCAAGGCGATAAAAGTTATAGTACTATTACGGAAATAACCACATTTCTTCATCCGACTTCTTTCTTCTTGGAGTCGAACCCACGACATCATGCGTAATGTTTAAACCGGCATCTAAATGCACTGAGCTAAGCGTACGCTGTGTGAGCTGTTGGTATTTATCCTTCTTTTGACCCTTCTAATCGGCCTCAAAGCCCATAAACAATTTTAAAAAAATTTAGATAGTTTTTCTGTAACGAAGTACGATGGCTTCCAGATTATTGATGACTTCTTTTGATACTTGAAAGCGACTTAATTTCGGTTCTTTACTCATTTTTTATATGCAATGACTGGAATATCGGTGCCTCCTACGTAAACTTATTTGGAAGACCTTTAAGAATGATGGTCACAATTATTGTACCTTAAATTGACTGCATGCATGATTTCAGATACATGAGCCCATGTAAACATCTATATCGTAACCTTAGAAACAAAAGGCACTTCGATTGAATTAGCTAGTCAGAGTTTTACTATTTGCTAAATTTTCAAAGCGCGTTTGAAAGAACGAAAATGTGAAATGGAACCCTTCATATTGAGGTATAATAGATCCAGTTGTGAATTATAAAGATTTCACTTGCAGATGTCGCTGTGACTAAACGGGAAAGTTATGTTACCCATATCGGATGATGGGTGTATTTGTCTTCTGCAAACACTCAGCTCTTGTTCACTTTATGGAGATTTTCAAAAAAAAAAAACCGTAAAAAACATGAAAGGTCCTCTATTTTAACGAGCAAGAGTTGCGCTTTTTTATGATAAAATCTATGTGTTTTTATTTGCGAATATTATCGGGAATTTATCGAAACCTAAGTTGACAAGCAAACTTGACAGAAAATCGATGCAACATGCATAAATTGATTGTTGTTGGAAACAACTTCAGAGGATCGGTTCTTTTATTATACATGCCCTTGCTGCGGAATT
Organism: Philophylla caesio; assembly: GCA_963971545.1. Classification (NCBI taxonomy): domain Eukaryota; kingdom Metazoa; phylum Arthropoda; class Insecta; order Diptera; family Tephritidae; genus Philophylla; species Philophylla caesio. The sequence continues at coordinate 163,641,267 of OZ020604.1, forward strand.
AAAGAGCAATTCCCGACCCCCATTGGCGCCCCGCTCGAACACTAAGCCTGTATAGTCGAATCTTAAAGTATAAAATATTGTGGTTTTTCACTGGAAGAGTCGTTCCGAAAGTTCATCCAGCTCAAGTGATTTCACGAGACAGTTCCCATTGCGGCAATAAACAACATTTTATGCAGCAATTTTTGCATTTTCGTCATATCTTCGGCATTTATAGTCGAAGATATGTAAAAAGGAAACACAGCGGATAACCAGGAAAAAAATACTTTTTTTCAAATTGGGGATGGACGAAGACTTTCGCATGACTTACAAGAAAATCTTTAACAATATAGTGTTACGTGTTGATTCGGCATAGAAACGTGTGATGTAATGTCTTACAAATATCCATCTATGCATGTACGTAGATATGTATGTGCATATGTTTATGTGTTCCACATGCATTACGTACATACATATATTTACTTACTGACATTCAATGCGATTTGTCTGTCGTTTAGTTGACCATGACTTTGCTGCAACAGGTGTAGTGACACAACATATTATCGTAAACATTTTACGATATTAACATTACATTCACATGCCAACAGACTGTTAACTTTACTTATTTAAAACTTAACTGGCCTTATAAAATGTGCTCTCGTGCGTGTGACCTCTCAGTAGTAGATATGCAATCAAACTCCTCGAAAGATAGTGTAGAGTATCCGAAAGTGTTTTTCCAATATAAATGGTAGCTAAGCAACTAGTAAACTTTCGAAAATATTCGCCCTGTAAATTATTTTTTATTTATTCAGAAGAATTAATTTCCAATTGATATTAATCAACTATGGATGAATATATTTTATAAATGTTAAGAACTATTGCTTAATACATACAATGTATATTACATACCTGACAGATGAAATTATTTTATCCATATAAATATGAATATATGTAAGTACTCGACACCCACAGATTGGATAATTTTGACTATTTACTTTTCTTATACAACATTTGTAAAACTTTTCGATTAAAATACTGTTCATTCTCCACTTGAGTTTAAAGTCCATTGTGGTAAACTTCAAGAAAAGTAATGATTATTTTTGATAAAAAAAAAAAAAAAAAATTCGATAGCAGAAAAATGTCTTTCAATATTATTACGAACTTATTCGAATGTGTAACCGCACAGTTTATGTTACTTTGAGTCCAGTCTAAAAATTTCTAAACAAGAAAAACTGTAAATATGTTCAAAAATGCACAAATTATAATAATAATAATTTGGAAGTGTTAGCTCACTGCCTTAATATGTGTCAGCTCATGGCCTTAATATGTGTTACCGGTTAGCAGTTGTAGATATATCTGTCCATTTACCTAAAAATATTTGATGTGGCGAGCGTGTAACGATGCACACAACCCGTTCAAATAACCCTGGAGGCAAACAAAATTACAATTAGTTAAAAAGATGATGATTTTAATGCGCGTCCACTAACGCTGTCCCATTAGCATTAGAAAATTATACTAAGGGCTTTTAATGCCATTGAGGGAATGAAGGAATGGCCTCTATAACTAAACAGCTCCTGGCATGTTTGGGGTGATCGATTTCCCTGGTGCCCCAAAGTACTCGAAACCGTGGTATTGAGTTACAGTATAAGACTTCTTTTCTGGAAATCGCAAACCTGAGAGATTATGCTTTACAGAAGCTTAGTTCCAGCTTTGCGTATGTAAATACTATGGTTTTTGACTCAGATTTTTTAAACCGGTTTTTGCTGAAATTATTGTACGGTTTTTTTGAAATCTGGATTTTTCGAATATCGAATAAATCGATGTTTTTAATATTCAAAACCGGTTTTTTTTAGTTGTGAAGATATAGTCTTTGAAAGAAATATGGTGACACATAGACTAATTTTATATTCGTTATATAATTTTTTTTAAAACAGAGACCACAAAGTGCTTATCAATTAGATAAGACTTATTCAAAATTTAAATAATTTGTAGAAAGAACGCAGAAAATATATTTTAAAAGATTTTATATAATTAAACAAATGTTAAAAGAACATGGGAAAACCTTGAAAAATTGTACAACGCTTTTTGACAACAAGTCCATCTAGTTCGCTCAATTTGCTCAATGAGAAATTAAGCAATTTGGTATAATATCAAGTTTTGAAATTTGGGACTATTTAACATATGACTTGCAGATTATTGCCTCTTCCTGCTTTTACGTTTTTATTTTTTATGTTTGTCTTAATTTTTGTAACCTGCTTATCACCGGGTCATAATGAGGAGACTTTATTAAGAGATTAGAGGCTTTATTTAGAGACCAATTAATGCCAACTGGTCTAGTATTATAACTACATGTTATTTTCCAAAGATTTCATTGATAGATATAATAGCATTTAGTAACTTGTATACACATTTATGTAGCTTTTTTTATATGGAACAAGAACCGGTTTACTCGGTTTTTTAAATAGCCATTTTTCGAATAATTCGAAAACCGGTTTTACAAAAAAAGTCGAATAATCGAACACCCTAGTATGCACCCACGGCCATATAACTCGACATTAATTTACGCTTAACAAGTAAAAGTAATCATATCTAACAATATTCCACTCGGCTAATACTTTCGTTCTAAGAAGTGATAACAGCTGTGCGAGATAGCAAGCACTGATAGCTATTTTTGAGAGACTGAAGCGATGGATCGCAGTATGTCTGAGAGATTACACGTTAGTGGTTTCCTTTCTATTATTATTGTAAATTGTTCATTTATTTAAATTTATTTAGCGGAAATCAAAGGAGGTGAAGTTTGTATAGCAGCTAATTTATTATCCAGCTATTTGCCTGATGCATAAAAATGTCAGCAAAAGCAAATGAAGTGTTTTTTTTTTATATTTTGTTCTGCAAACTTATTGTCATCATGATATTTTACTAAACGAATATAATATGTAGCTTCCATCCAAGGCATTTTCAATAAGGTCAAAAGTCAAAAATTCATCTTCATCAAAGTTCATTGAAACTTTGTTTTTGCGAGCTTATGCAAGTTCCACTACTTCTATGAGTCTCTCAATTTTGGACTCGATTTGATCTTTACCAAACATATGCTATTATCACTCAGCTCCGCTTCAACAACAACAATAGCAAATGCAATTCTCTCAAGATCATAGCATAAGATCTGTTTTTATAATGTTATGCTCTGAAATGTTAACAGTCACCAAAACAGCAACAACACCCAGTGCCACAATTAAGTCAACCGATCATGCTTTACATTTCCCACGGGTGTTCGTTATAACTCATAACTCTGCTCTAAACCGTAATGCGGACTTTTGGAAATCGGTTCACTGATGGAAAATAATCGTAGTGGTTGCTGCAAAAGTCTCAAACTGCAATACTGCAATGCGGTTAGGTTTAGCTAGGTATAACAAGCAGAAGAATTAAAACTGAAAGACACAATAAATTTGACTTTCAAACAATAAAGTCGTGTATCCATTATTCACTTTCAACATGCCTTTTCCATCCATCTTTTATCTTTTGTCATTGGCATTTTCAGTCGCCTTTTCGCAATTGCTATCGTCTTCTGTGAATTTTCTTTGAAAATTTGAAATTGTATAAGTGTGTGGTTTAATAGAAATAGTTATTAATACCTGCTTTTCTCGTTCCGGGCTATCACATAGACAATCATCCGGATAACTGAAATTGAGAATATAATTTTCGAGGTGCATTTATATCGATCTTGCTTTATGAATTTGGTACATTATCACTTTCTCAAAGGAACATTCTCCAATTAGTGTTGTATAAAGGGTTTTGCAACGGCATTCATATTCTGATACATGCATTTTGGCAGATTTCGACGAATACGATTCCCTAAGCCGTCGAAATATCGGGCGATCGGCTATTCCGCAAGTCTCGTCGAATAACTTGTATGTACATATGTATGTACTTTCGTGTATGAGGAAATAGTCATGACTTTGAAGTAAAAAATTCAGTGGTTACGCAGAACGAATGAACAACAAAAAAATCAAGGGAATACTTACTGCGTATAAATAATAAAATAAATAAAACAGCTTAAAATTTTGTTTGTATTTTTAAATTTTTTACTAAACATTTATTATTATATGTATGTATGCTTGCATGTATGTATGTATGTATGTATGTATGTATATTTAAATGAACTTGATTGTATTGGCATTACACAATGAAAAGAGTTACATATAAAATTAGAATAATGCTTGAAACAATGCACAACATTCAAGTTTTTCACTTTGCTAATATTTAGTTACAATAGTAAAAATAAATTTATTCAAATATACATAAGTATGTATGTATGTATGTATATACATACATATATATTTATTGGTTGACTGCTGCGCGCTTCAATAATTTCGCTTTAGTTTGGACGCAAACAAAGTTTTATAATATTACAAATTTAAAGAAAACAAAGGAAAATGTAGAACGAAAACATAAAAAATTTAAATAATATTTCTGTTTCAGCAGTTTTAGGCGACAAGTGTGATATTTTTTTAATTGCTTGCGTTAACATGTTTGTTTTAACATATCTTATAAAATATTTACACTTTACAAAAAGTATTAATTGTAAATGTATGTAAGTTTGCTTTTTTAACTCAATGCAAACGGTTTACATATTTTGATGCGCGTGCATTAAGAGATATTATAATTCTTTAAATTTTTCTTTTAAAGTAATTTATTTGCTCATATTACATTTATATAATATTAATAAGGTCGTTTAATTGCACTTTTTGAGTATATTTAATCTTTTGTTTTATTCAAACTGAATGTGTTCGTTCACATTTGAATTTTACTACAATAAAGATTATATTTAATTAGAATTAATTGCGATTCGCATACAAATACATAAGAGAAATGGTAGAAGGATGGCCCATTTTAATGCATTTCGATTATTATTTATTTCACTGCTAGTTTTAATTGGCTTGCTGCATACAATACATACAAACGCGTGTAGGAATGAAATGAATGTAATGACATGGTATTCTTTAAATGTTAATAAAACAAAATATTCATTGCTTTTTCTTGCTGCATCCATTCCAATGGACGTGTAAAGTGGAAATTTTTTTTTTAATTATAAATAATTCAGTTACTGCGCTGCATTCTTATGATAGTATATGTGCATGTAGCCTTATGCAAAGTTGTTTATTAATTATGTGCAATATTTATTATATCAGAAACGAAAGCATTGCTACCCTTTTACGTAAGAATACGTATGTAGGTATGTATGTACATATGTTTGTATACACATGCTCGCATACACATGCACATAAAAGGCACAATCGATTTTCATTTACTTGCTAATTACTAGGTTACAACACATTCGCTATGGATGTTTGATTTTGAAAATTATATTCCGCTGAATTTTGTACGAAATTGATTGATTGACTACTTTGCGTCGTTGCATACTTTTTGGGGCTTGCTATTATGCTGTATCCACATAGAATTTTATGTTTCTTAGAACAATTTTGATTCAAAGGATATTCGTAACTGGCAAAACCTTCATATATGTACATACATACTAGTATACTAGGTTCTAAAACATATTTGCAATTAACTATTTCAATAAATTATATTTTAGAGATTTTTAAATATAATATTCTTGTGAAATATTTTGTTTGGCTTCTTGAAGAATTATTGTAACTTCAACAATATAAATTTGCAATTTGTTATTTTGAATTAGTTTTTACTAGCTGACGAATCTCGATTTGGGGTTTTTCTTTTAAAGCCATGTCATACTTTTTGGCTGGGTCAGTAAAATGCCTAAGAAAGGAGCTAATGCGTTTCATACTTGCAGGCACGATTATGCAAGTAGATGAGAAAACTTAAAGACATTTATATTTAACGAACAGTAAAGAGAATGGTTCTAAATATTTTGGAAGCAATCAAAGTGAGTGATTAAATTTAAGTGGCATTAAATGAAAAACAAATATGTATCCAGTGGCAGCCCAAAAGTATGCTTGACGCTAGGCGCTTTTCACTTGTTCTCCACACTCACAGCTATTTCATATGACTATTGCGTTTGATTGTTTTCTGTTTAAGTTTTTAGCTTTTCTGTGTACTTTAAATGTATGTACATATGTACATACATATGTAGTAATCATTCGTTTTATTAAGATTTTTGTTTTTACTTAAAAATAATAAATATATAATAATAAATTTTAAGCTACGTTTATCTGCATATTCCATTTATGTTTGTTTAATTTTTATTTTATTTTACTGATTTTTTACTGATCGTTATGCGCCTGTTCCGCTTATGTATTTGATGGACATCAAGTGCATGTTGGTGCTTATAAAACGATTATTTATCCATTATATTTGAAAAAAAAAATTATAAAAATTAACCATTACTTGCAATAATTTATGTTTACAAACTCTTATATAAACTAGATATGGCTTTTGTTGTTTTAAGTATGTATGCAATAATAAATGTATCTTGCTGCTGTGATTGTGCTAGGTTTTACTGAAAAAGTTTTCTTTTTTTTAACTTAATAAATTAATTTAATATTTTGCAAGTAGTTTTTATTATTCGCATTAAAAGCGAAATTCTTTCGAAACTTGAGAAATTTTTCAAATAATTTTTTTTTTGTTCTTACTTGATTTATGTATTTGTATTACTACAATTTGTATTTATGTATACGATTTTGTTTTTTTTTTTACCTTATTGTAAGTAAGTATGCATTTTGCTTAAAATAAATATTTTTCTAAGCACTTAACTTTAAATCTTTACTTTTTTTTGGATCGAACATGATAATATCAAACATACATATGCATACATTTGATTTTAAATTTATTTTTCGTAATTTTTTGTAATTTGCATATTTCTTTATTGTTTTTGCACACTTTTTGAGATTCTCATTATACTCGAATTAAACACTACATAATTTGTTCGTAGCTATTATTTGATAAAAATAAAAGTTTAATAGCAAAAATTATTTGCATGGCGTTTCTGGTTTTAAATTTTTAGAAATATCTGCATATTTGCGGATTTGCTATTTTAGCAAATAAAATTATTTCGGCATCTGAGCCGAATTTACAAAATTGATTTTTTTTCAAATCTATTTATCTAACTAACATTGAATTTGCCTCTAGAAATTCAAACAATTTCGCTTTGCCTCCTTGATGTTGTTGTTTTTTTCTCAAAATGTTTGACACGTTTAGTCATTCGAAATGTTTCAAATCCTTTTATTGAAACCAACCAAATTTAATACGTAGTTTGGTTGATTCGCAAGATGTCGCAACTCAACTTAATGTCATTGCGTCATTATGCATCTCAATATTTCTAAGTTTTAATATTTCACTGGCATTTTCTCGGTAATCCATTTTAAACAAGCAAAGCAAGAGTTCAGTTTCGTAAGCTTCTTTTACTAATTTGCTGACATTATAACATTTTGAATTCCTTTATAATTTACCTTACAACTTGTGCGCTAGATTTTTTCTTATTTTAATTCAAAGCAAGTTACTTTTTCAAAAATAAAGTGGCTGTGAAATTTGGCGAAATATTTTATATTAAACATTTTTCGTAATTTTTTATAAAAATATATTTCATTCTATAAATGAAACCACGTAAATAAAAGTTTCTAACTTTGCACAAAATTTAGAAGAAACTTAAATTTTAGTCTAAATTTTAAAATTTGAGTATGCAGTTTTATAGCATGTTAAAATATTGTGCAATTGATTTGTGAAATGTTTTTTAAATATTGGGCTGACAAATTTTGTATCATCCAACGCATAAACTTTATAAAAACTGCTATTGATTTTTTAATTTTGCTTGCCGATTGTGTTTGGCTTTATACTTTAAATATATGTAGATATGGATGAAAAAAGTTCGCAAGACTAAAACGTAACAAAAAAGGGAAAATCTACGTTAAGGAAATTTGTATGCACTTAAAATTTACACATTATTTTATCAAAACTAAAAATCTATAAAACTGCACACTAAATTTTTTTCTAGTCGTTCTTATTAAAAACTTTAATTTAAATTATTCTATTTATATCAAGCTATATATTTTTATAGAAATAAATTACTAATAATATTTTAAAAATAATTATCACCAAATCACTTTTGCTGCATGGTAAATTTATTTCGACTCGAACATTTTGCTTTTCCCACGCATAATGGCAACAGATTTCTGAGACAACTTTTTAAGCTTAAATCATTAATCACTAACGAAGATGAGTTTAACTCTGCGAAATATTACTACATAATTTTCAAAATATTAAATGCTCTACAACTTCATTTATTGTACAGAAGCAAAACTGTCAAAAAGTACGCTTTGGCAAATGTTATTGGATATAAAACATCATTTATATATTCGTCGATTTTTGATAAAACAGCTCAAACTACTTAAGTATTTTTGCTTAAAACCTTCTTGTGCATATGTTAAATTACTGTAAATTTTCTTTTAGGCTTACACTAATAAACTTTAATCGCTCAACTCAAAATTTGAGTAATTCTTTTTTTTTGTTTTGTTTACTTTAAGAGATTTAGTGCAATGTTTTTACTCAATCGTTATACTATGTATCAGCAATTCATTAATATTCTAAATAGTTTGACGTTGCCAGTGCTTCATAGTATCAAATATGTTTGTTGGTTGCTTTGTTGGTTTTTTCGTGGTTACACGCAGACACATCTTAGATAACTTAATTTAAGGTTTGTTCAGTTGGCTGATATTTTGCTGCTTCTCTCAGACGATGTGGATGTGGATGTGGTTGACATACACACATACATGTGTATCATACAACTAACAGCAATTCAACCCACCGGCATAAACGTTGACGAGGTCGAGGTGGACATTGAAGAAGAGGCGTTCGAGTGCTTGCGACCCATGCTCGTCCTGCCAACGTTGCTGTGTGGCGTGCAAATGTAATCATAAGTTGGATTGCGGTAGCACATCGATGGATATACAATGTTATAGTTGATAGCTAAACGGAGATGGGAGTGTACACACTATTCACTTTACATACATAGTAGTCATCGGTTGCATAGGCAGGTAATAAATAATTATGAGTATAATTTCACAAAGGAAGTAGTGATTGTGCGGCATGTGGTGGGGTGGCATAAATAAGTTGATGCTGTTGTTACAAATATGTATGTATGTACACACATATGCATATACTCTTATATTGGATTAATGTGCCAAGGCATTTCTTAAAGTATTAGTTTTTGGTTGTATGTATGTATTATGGTAGCTGACATTGGTTAAAAAAGATGATAAAGGCGTTATTAGTGCCTGCCTCGCAGCAGTCGTTCGAATCCCTCTTCTATCGCTCTCTCTCTCCCTCTATCTCTCTCCCACTCTCTCGCTCTTTGCTCATCAGGTTGCACACAAGTAGGTCTCTGATATTGACGAGTTCCATCTTGGTCATTGTGCAGCGTCATTTGCACACACAAATTGCTGGTTTTATTAGTTTTATTATTTTTATTTCTTTCTATGTTTATTATGGCATGATGCATTTTCACTCATTACTGTTCAATAATATAATTTATGTTATTAAAAATGTTATAGCATTTCTTCATGATGATGATGGTGGCATATGGATGGCTTGCATTTAAATATCAGCAAACATTTTTATGCTTTTGAAATGTCTCTCGTAAGAGAATTAATATACGATTTTTTTATTTGTTATTTGTTTATTTGTGGTAGTAGTTAGGTGTGAAGGTGTGTGGTAGCATCGGGTTAATCATTTAATTGCAATCAATCGCATCTAAAAGTGTTATATTCGTCTACCATGGCACCGGATGGGTTAGCATGTAAATAAAAAAAGTAGAAGAGAAAAACAAGAAGAATATTTTAGTGGTTATGGTTAGTAAATATTATTTGAAGAGCACATAGCATACATATTTATATATGTGCATTTCTATGTATGTACATATGTATGTACATATGTCGGCATACATATATTGTTAACTTAATACAGAAACGCCCAAACTCATATTTTTCTATCTAATTATGTACATATATTAAGGTAACGATATGTACATATGCATAAATTTATATACATATGTATGTATGTATATTCTAACTTATACATATGTAGTACATACATACATATATAAATAAAAATTTCAATATTGTTCATACATCGAAAGTTTTCTGTTGAATATCGTCCATGACAAAAATATAGCACACACGCTTGTTGAAATATACGGACATTTTGTTTTTACTTTTATTATTACTTTATTTATCAAATAAAATCCAGAACATTTTCAAGCAAAAACCACATACATACATATGTGCTTGTGCGTATGTGAGTTTTGTATATGATGAACAAATTATGAATAAAAGCATTGCGAAAAAAATCCATTCAAGTGCGTTTTGAGATAAATTAATAAATAATTTGTATCTCTTAATTTTTCACCAAACCTGCTTCCAAATTTAAACTTACAGCAACATTTGAGAAGTGCGGAACGCAAGAATTGGGTTAGGCATCAACAATGTTTATACATTGTTTAGAGGATTCACAGTGTTTCGTTTAGTGTCGTTCTATTATATAATAATTAAAATTTTTCAGAAGCTGTCAATTTATATTGTTGCTTTTGTTGGACAGAAAAAAGAATTGAAATAATAAAACTTTAAATTTTTGAAATTTTATAATACACTCTGTGAGTACACCATCCGTATTAGTCAGGCAAGACAATATCAGTTGAGTAACGGCTGAAACACAATACGGAGAACTATTCCGTCTTTCAGCCCACTAATTCGTCTACCATAACACAATTGGAGCGACGGCTGATGCCATTTCGTCGCATCATATTTAGACCGTATTCCATAAGAGAAGAGACATTCTTATAGATTACTTTATTTAAAACCTGATAAAAAATTATAGTTTTATTTTCTAACGTAAAAAAAAAAATAATGTCTTGTTTTCTTTTAACATTAAAACTTTGAAATCAAAAAGGAATAAATATACAGCCGCCGTCGATTGGCGATGACGCTGTATATAAAACCGGAGTTATTCTCTTGAAAAAGGTTGAAGCAAAACTTAATGAACTGTCTAGGGTCTTTTTGCAATAGGATACGGTTTTATTCGGTATAAATTCGGGATGATTTCAAAGTTAGTTTGGGACCCGTTCGGCATCAGTCTTAAGCAATTATTCGATCGATTTATGATCCATATGAAATCTAATTTGAGATTAAACTGAGATAGTCTTTAGGAAAGTTTTCTGTTTTGTTTTAACTCTCTCTCTCTCTCTCTCTCAAACATATCTTTATTTCTACTTCGAGTGTGTCCATACTTCTGCTTCTCTTTTAAGCTATACCTTCACTTGTACAATTCACTCAATTCTCCTGTCGCATTTTGTTTATGATCATCTTCAGAGAGTCAACTTTTATTTGTAAAACTCAGTTGAGTAATTCAAATACCCTTTAAGTTATTTTATGTAATAAAGAAAAGTATTTCAAGATATATCCCAATAAAAAAGGCTTGCTTACGATTCAAATGTAATTTAAAAACGTATTTCTTTCTAGTCTCAAATCTCTTCATTCGAAAACAAAGACATTCTCTCTGGAAATTGAACCTTCGATATCCAATGTGTCATCAATACGAATTCCAGCCTCTACTCGGAAGGAAAAGTTGAATGAGAGAGGGAGCAAGTGTCTTTCTCTCTCTTCTTTTCTTTTAGAATTATGTATCTGTATTTTTTTTTTTTTTAATTTCGAACTTGAATGCACTAAATAGACAATGCTTTTTATTTGATTGTATATATGTATGTATGTCTGTGCATGTGTGTACGAGTATGTGTATTAATATGAGTTCTTTGTTGCCGATTATTTTTTGTATTGATCAACTATAATTATTTAATGCTTAATCGCCGCATACCGATTAGTCACATAGTTCACATTGCTTTGGAGTGCATCACTTCGATTTCTATGAAATTGATTCGCATTTACATAAATAACAAACATACATACGCATTAAGGCACTGTGGTTCTCACTCGAAGAAACACTCCAAAACAAACGTTAATATAAATATTAAGTGATGCATGTAATTAAAAGCGTGTACTCGTTCCTCAAATGAGCATGACAGTTAAACATTAAGTAATTACAATTCACACAAGCTCGCTCTTCGTTCATTTTTTTATGAGTTTTAATAAATACAAGATGAAATTTCTATTAATAAATACTAACATTCATATTTCTTCGATTAGTTTTTCTTGCTTTTACGTATGAATCTATGTTTGTATGTATATTCGTTATTTTATGATTAAATAGGAAAAATAAATTTCCTTTTTGCCTTCTGGTGCAGAGCATCTAGGAAATTGGTTATTTATATACGAATTAAAAATAAATAAATTAATATATATTGATTGAGTTTTTCGGTTTGATTAATTTACTATGTAGAGATATTTTACTCATGGCAGAGTAAGTTCAAAGAAAATTAATAGTAATTTACAAAACATGAAAGTTTAAATTGTTTTAGTTAACTTGGCCTTTGGTTAGTTTCTTTTTTTGTTTTGGTTTTGTTTAGCAATAATATTTAAAAATAATATTCATAGTAACATAAGTAGTAGTTATGCGACTTTTGCTTTAAGTTCACTTGTTGATTTTTAAGTGCCAGTTAGCGCTTATTCCTCTTCGTGCGCACGACGCTGCGTATGAGTAACATTTGTCTAGTCATTGTTGAGCACTAATTGATCTGGGTTAGCGGACAAAAATCGTTATTTGGTTGACATGTAATCGAGAAATGTGCAAGATAAATGCTTGTAAGTTGTACACAAATTATGGAATTTTAATTTTTGGTTATACAAATTGTTAGTTATAGCTTATTTTTATTTTATGTGTTTGTTTTATAACTTCTAAAATTGACTGACAGTTTTTATTTGATAATATTAGAAGCTCGTTTTTCAGTTTATTTTATATTTAAGCTGGTTTTTAAAATTTAAAATTCATTAAGAAGAGGAAAAGGATGAACCCAAAAATTCCTTGAACGTTTCTTAACAGTATTGCCAGTTTGAAGGTTATGGAAGACACTGTCATATTACTTTCTTTTAAAATAAACACAAATATACTTCGATAAATATTTAATCCCGGTAAAATTTTGATAAAAAAATTTAAAAAAAAAATATATTAAATTTCACATAACGATAATTTGGAGAAATTTTTAATTTAAGCAAAATTTTAGTATCAAAAAGGTTTAACATGGATGAAAATTTTATATCGATAAATACTTATTAGCTATAACAGTTTAATAACACTCAAAATTGAGTTTCGGTTATAACATAATTTCGATAAGCAAATTGTGTGATTTTGAGAAATATTTAATTTTAATTTCAGAAGAAATAGTATGCCAAAAAAATGTGGTATCGACAAAAATTTATCAACAATAAAAATGTATCAACGATAAAAATAATAATACCGATAAAAAAATTGCATTTCGGTCAATATCGTACAAATTTAATTTAAACTTCACAAAAAGAATAATTTGGGGGAAATTTGAATTTCAACACATATTGAATATCAAAAAAAAAAATATAAATGTAAAAGATTAATATCGATATTAAATTAATATCGATCAAAATATAATAGCGATAAAAGTTTCATTTCGAAAATTTTTTTTCACTAAAAAAATTAACTTGATACAAAACTATAAATTTTGTATTTCGATAACAATGGAATTAGAGGTAAGGTTTTCTAGATAACGCCATTTTTCTTTATTAATTTATGAGAACATATTTGGCAAAATATCCTTACATTATATAAATTTAGAAAATGCTTAGCCTTTCCAGATTACAATATCAACCAATTATATATCGAGAATGAAAATACATACATATGTTGCACTATATTCCATACCCTATATCTGCAATTTTAATAGATGATAATCGTATCTTTGTGTCATTAATTGTTAATTTAAAGTGTGATTTTTTATTTAATTTTCACCACAAGTTGCAGAGGTTCCAGTAAAGAGGTACATACTCGTAACTAAGAAATTTCACCGTGTTGTATTCTCAGTGACAAGGTTGATTTCGACTTATTTTACCGCAGTATTAACCAATTGGAACGAATAAGAATCTAATGTCAATCAACGAACGTGAAATTCGTTTTGGTATGGTGAAATATGACGATATATTTTCTTAGCGGAATGGAACAAGACTTTGTTTGCTGCAAGAATATTTGACTAATGGTATTTCATAAACTGGGCAAGTCTGCTATGAAGTTTTGAAATATGATTTTTTACTTAGGCTAGAGCAGGGATACACATCCAAGTGCAATCGTCACATTAAAATTCACATATTTGCTTTGGCGATTTCGCTTTTACTCTCTTTGCCGCTCCACTATGTTACTGCCCTAAGCTGCTGATCGGACAGTTTCTTTCGGTAAATTTTAATCAACAACTCGCAATTTAACTACCCAAATTTTATAATCTTACACCGCGAAAGCAGACTATGTAATAACATTAAGCTTCGTGGAAAGACGATAACATTGATAGCATCGAAACTAAAAATAATTTTGGACAGAGACGTACCACCAATTTCTGAAAAATTGTGATTTTGCGAATAGAGGATATTGAAAATAATACATTTGATAAATTATTTACATATTAATTACATATTTTCTCTATTTCGCTTCTTTCTTTTTGTTTGTGATTTTTTTTTTTGTTAAATAAATTGTGAACTGCATTAATTTATTTGAGAGAAATATTATTTGATGTTAGACTGTACTATATGTATGTATGTATATAAGAAGCTTTCGGGCTTATACTAAAACTATTATGTATGTACATACATATGTATGTATTTTTTTTTTTTTTGTATGTATCTATCCAAGTACATATGTATGTAGGTATGGATTTATGCATGAGAGTGTGTGTGTGTTTGCACGTATTTATGTAGGTATGTCAAATTCAATTGATGAATGCTTTAATGGCAATCCGTGATTGCAGTGTTCTTTGATTTTGTGACGTACAGTGCAAATGAGACTACAAGAGCATGATGGTTTTGTGTATATGTATAAGTAAATTTTTATAAGTACGTATGCAGGTATGTATGTATGTATGTGCGTGTTTTTTAATGCCTTATCAAATCTAAAGCATTTCAAATTATATATCTAACTATATAGTAGAGGCATAAAGGCATTGAGTTATGTATTAATAAAAGTTGTTGATTTTTTCAATTGAAAAAGAACTCTCTTCAAAGCTTACAAATAAATTACATATGTATGTATGTAGTAGGTATGTACATATGTAATTGACATTAATTATATAAGCGTACGAACGCAAGTATTAGTCGTCGCCAATGTAGATAGATTTTTAATGCAAATATTATTAGGTTCTTTTTTTTTAATTTTAATTTTCAAATCATATTTATAATAAACCGCAACCACATAGAACTGGCAAAGAAGTAGTCAAAAGCTTCATTACCGTATTTTTTTTAAATGTATGAATATGTATACGTATGTAAATATGTATTTAGGCAATACTCGCTTAGCGCTAGGGGTTAAAACATGAAAACTATTCATATATTTTATTAATAATTTACTATTGATGCTTTCATTCGACCGATGTTAATGAGTGAGCGCACAGTAAGGAGAGGAAAAAATGGGCGCTTTTTTTGTTAAGTTTTTTTTCTGCTTCACAAACGGCACTCCTGCTGTGTGCATCCGTGTGTGCGCGTGTATGTGCGGTGCGGGCAAGCGGTCCTAGCTGCGCGCGCATCCGGGCTTATGTAGGCAAAAGCATCCAGTCGCTCGCTTCTCGGCAGTCAACAGTCATCGATCAACGGTGATTAGTTACATATGAGTACATACATATGTATGTGCTATGTACCACGTCGCAAGTGGAATGGCAATACTTTTCAGGAAACTCAAGTGGTACGGTGAGTGGCTGTTAAATGTGTGCAGTGGGAGTTTGGCCAACGAGTTTGTTTTAGTAAATATTCTAAGTATAAACCTACTTGCAAATCAAACAAATACACAGATTTTGAGAGTTGTTACAATGTTAATATGAGAAAAGTTAACGCTAGAAATTAATTATTAATAGCAATTAGTTATTAGTGTTCAAGTTTGTTGATTTTCTCTTTTTTTGTGTGTGTTATTTTACATTTAAAACTATTATCGGAATGTATGTATGTTTTTAGTAAAATAATTGAATGCAAATGTTTAATTAATGTTCGTTTCTCGAATCTTTTTGGTTTGAGTGAAAAACTAGTATTTTTTTTGCAATTCAACTAAATAATTGATTTTTATTTGTCCGTTTTATGCATTTGAAAATTGTGTACAAAATTTGCGATAAAAATATATATTATTTATAAAAATACAAACTTAATTCACATTTAAAATGATTTTTCAGATTTTTATTACACATTGTATTTAAAAAAAAAAAATAACTTAAGAAAATTAAAACAAATACTTAACTTAAATGAGAAAGCTAGTAAATAAACTGTGTAGTTTTTTTTTTTTATTAACGATAGCTTTCTTCTCATAGCAAAATTTAAAAATATTAAACATACATATTTAACAAACGTTTGCATTTGTGCTTCAATTCAAAATGCTTTGCTTTCATATACAGTATTTTTTTTTTTTTTTTACAAAATACATACCTATACATATTTAAGTTTATTCCATTGCATGTAATTTTAATTGAAACACTCTTCTAACAACTACAAATATAAATTCGCTTAAATATAAGAAATTTGATTTGCACATACCAATATACTAAAATGCAATAAAAAAAAATAAAAAAAGTGTAAAAAGTATCTAGAATGAAAAAAATCTAACTAGAGTATGGACCATATCTCTGCCTGGTAATGATGGGCCATTGCAATTTTTATTCAATAGATCAAATCGTATTAACTTCAATGTACACACACATTTACATGTGCACAGTACCCATATGTGTGGTATATTTTCCCCCAACTCTATTTCCTACCCTATATTTCAGTATTTGTATGGCGAATATCTCTCCACACGTCACAAAGGCACAAGTCAACATACAAACAATTTAACCATTAATGTAATTTTACGCAAAATCGTGTTTTTTTTTTTAAATAAACTGCTAAGTTCTTGAAAACCATAACTAATATACATACATTAACATAAGTATGCTATATGTAGACATGTACGTACAATAAAAACACACAACTTTGAAGAAATATGCGCAGCAATAATTTTTTATTTAAAAAAAAAAAAAAAAATTTCATATAAAAGTGTAGGCACGCAGAGAGGACGTTGGGAGAGCAATGCGAGTATTTGCCTTTAAATGAGAAACACAATTTATTTTAAAATCTGGTAATGGTAAGAAAGTAAACATATCAAAAAAATATGTGAATATCTCTTAAAAAAAATAGCATGTCTGCCTTAAAATATGTAACGAATATTAACTGCTTCTCATACTTTCAAAATTGCACGAATCCATACTAAGTCACTTCGTTTTAACATTGCATATCTTAAGTCACATGTGAACAATTCATTCCCAAACCAATGTTACCAGCTCTACAAAAATAAATTGGTAAATATTGTATTTTATGTCAACATATTTTGAAGTGGAACGCACATAGGCCCATTATTTTTTTAAATTTGTGATTAGATCACACTTTTAAACATTTTTGAAATTGGATAAAAAATACCAATAAAATAGATCTATGTTCACCGACCTCGACTTGTATGAATTTTTACATGTCGTATCAATTGAACTCTATTCATCTCTCTTTAGCTTTCCCATTTGCCCCACTGCACGCCGCCACATTGAAAACAAACGAACGCGAATTTCGAGTGTGTATTGTTTCGCAAAAAAAAAAAAACAAAGAAAAAAGAAAGTAATGGGAGTAAAGTCGTAGAACACAAACTAACCTGGTTGAGCTGTAAAACTGGGAAGAGAATCATTCATTTTATGTTAATCGCAATAATTCAATCATTTCACACAGCATTGCCCTTTTGGCGGTAGTCAGAGGCGTAAATTTGCTTTTTTGTAGTACTGAGGAGTAAGTGTTTTCATTTTTATCAAGCCCAGTTTATTTATTAGTGCCCAGGGCTATACACAGTCAAACTGGTCACAGCTTCGCGCAGGCCATTTAAGCAAAATTGTAACATTTTCTAAACTTATTATTATTAAAAAATTATTTTGTTTTTCAAGTAAAATCTTGAAAATGCAGCTATTGATTTTTTTTTTACTTTCCGTATGTAGAAAAACTTCTGGTTACTTATGAAAAAAAGTTAATTTCTACTTTAAGTATTTTGCAAAGAATTGTCTTAGCAACTTTCAACTTAAAAACTCAAACATTATTAATGTATAAAAACGTGATAACTTTAGTTTTTTATACGAAATAAAAATAAAAAGGAAAAATTTAACGAAAAACATTAATGGTGCCACACACGCACACATACACACATGCATACAAATATAGGCGATTATGTGTGCCTGTACGTATGTACATATGAATGTATGTATGTATTTATGTACATATGTGTAGCAAAAGGGATGAACAATATTTAACTTTAACATTAACATTAACATTAATTGTTATTGTAATTGCAATATTTTACTTTTTAGCTTTTTGATTTAAGTTTATGCATTTTCTGCATACATACTAACTACATCATACACGTAATGTATTTAAATTAATGCGTCTCTGGCATTTATTGTATCTCAATGTAACCTGGCTTAGCTGTGACCCCGACCGCAGCAGCAGCCCTCTGATATGGATGATCCCTGTTAGCCAAACGTCTCTGCTGTTTAAGGGCGCCTACTAAAATACATTCGATATACACATAATAAGATTATTAAGTAAGGACATACGAAGTTTTATATACATACATATATCAATTTAAAATATGTTTCATAATAATAGTATTCATAAATATTTAAATAGTAAAAAAAAGTATTATAATTTCTTGTCATTGTAACAAATAAACATATGTATAAACATTTGTCCGTTACGTATTCAAATATTTATTTTATAAAAAAAAAAAAAAAGTTTGTTGGATAATCGCTTTGCATACGTGGAAAAAATTTATGTATGTACATAGATTTCTAAAACAAAACTTTTCTCTGTATAACAAACTACGAGTACATTTTTTTAAGCATTGAAAAGTTGCTTGCATTTTTTTAAGTTTATTTCTTTAGAAAAAAAATCACTGGACTTAGTAATCCCTTTTGCAGATGCGTGTCTAAAAATCTGTATTGATGAACTGCCAAAAGAATGTAGTTTTTCCAAAATGTATGTTTGTATATTTAGAATTTTTTGGAATGAATCGTATATGCATTTATCTGTTTATTGTTAACAAATGTTTAATGTTGCTGTGTATGCTTATGTGAGAATAACATTTTTTTATTTTCATTTAAAAGCACAATTCGCTCTTTTCTTGCACGTCAATTCAACCAATAAGTGATTTCCAGTTAACCAAACTTACTTACTACAAAATATAATAATTTGTTATATTAAAATAATATCGCTATTTGTAGTCCGGTTTGGTTTATTCTATTAAGTGAAAATATTCTTTATACACAAGACGTTAAATATCTGATTTAAAGCTTGGAGTTTCCTAGTTTGCCACTTTTTCAAAAAAAAACAAAAAAAAATTTCTCTTGCCTGTACTGCTTTTTAGAAGAAACTAATGATGCCTGGTTTGCACTAAACAAGTTTTCATGACAAATCGCATCAGCGTAGCCAATGCGTGTATATCACCAAAGTGTTGATTTATACGTTTTTTAGCGTATTATTTGTTATAATTATTTCGTCAAAAGCTGCATATACAGAGAATGCCAGTTATAACTTTTGTTTTCCTAACCCATACCTAAAATGTCAAACATTTCACTTGGCTTTGTAATTTATCATTATTTTGTCTAGGAAGCAGAGAGAGCAAACAAATAAAAGCAAACTTTTCGCTTTCGTTTTGTTTCGTTCGTGTACAATTGTTTCAATACAATGCAAATCTTTTCTCCTATATTTTTTTTCATCCTGCATTTTATTTAAACCTTTAAGGCAATAATTCTATTGTTTTGTGTTTATAATAGTTAAATAGCTTTGACTAGGCAACTTAATTATTTGGACGGATATCGGTGAGCTGCTTTTGTTTTATACAGTTTATATCTGACGAGTAAATCTACTTTATGGCTGTTTTGGAACAAATTAAAAATGCTATTTACAAATAATGCGCAGAAAAGTTAAAAGCTTTTACGTTACCTTATCTTAAACAAAGCAATTCATGCGTTAAATGAAAGCTCTCAAATTACAAAGAAGCTTTCGTTTGTGAAAATTATAAGTGTAATGTTTTATGTAAGTAGCAATAACAAATAAACGCTTTTTTTATACTTTTAGCACCATTGTGATTCGAAGCCACATTTATTTTCTAACTACTTAAATATAAATAGATCGAAACAACTACATAAATTATTTTTAAATGTGATAATTCTTAATGCAAATAATAATAATAATGATAAATAGTGAAGTCATGTGATAGTCATGTCTATCTCCGCTTTTTTCTTGTATATTTCATATGTAAGAAGTTATAAGACAATGGCACTATGTGGAAAAATGTGACGGGGAGAAAGTTTGCTCACGAAAGTAAAGTAGAGCTATGACAAAAAATAAATAAAGAAATTATGATATAGAGCAGGACATTTACTAGAATAGTAAAATAGTGACAATTTACAAAAATGGTCATCATAGAAATTTGTAAAAGAAATAGAAATTAAGAGATGTATGTATGTACATACATATATGTAAGTAAATAAGAACCATGTACATAAATATGTATAATATTAATATATTTTAACAACGAAATTACCAGATAAAATAAACAAATAAAACACACTATATATAAAAGTTATTTTAAAAAATAGAAATAATAAAAATAATTTACCTAACTGAGGTAAATGCAAATAATATGAATTAAAAAATAGTCAAAAACCTGTTAATATAAACCAAAAAACAGTAAACAAAATTAAAAGAAAATTAAACACAATTAAATAAGATACATTCTAGACAAATCAAGAAATAACACAAAATTGGTAAAATGAAAAACTATTGAAAACATGTAGAAATTGTATCTTAAAAATAAAAAATAATTACTCTCAATCAAAGGAAAATATAATAAAATATTTCAAAACAAAAAATAAACAATTGAAAAATTTTATTAAAATAAATATAGCAATAAATACAAAATTAAGTAAGAAAACAAGAATTTAAAGGTATAATCAAACGAGATTGAAATATAAGAACCAATACTTATAAGAAAGTTCATTGCAATAGAAAGTCAAATACCTAAAATATTTAAAAAGATTCATAAATACATATGTAAGTAAAAATGGACAGAAAATACCTATGATTAAATTATTGAAGCATGAAATCAAATTTTATATTACAAAACTATAAAGAAAATGTCAAAACAATAAGTTAATGAAATAACTAAAAAAAAAATACAGAATAAAAATATAGTGTATATAAATTAAAAACAAACCGAAAACTAAACTTTACCCAAAAAGTTAAATAAAGTTTGAACAACAAACACCGAAATAAATCATAATAAAAACAAAATAAATCATAATTTAATTTTTTATGTCGGGTAATTTAAATTAAGATAAATAAAAACAATAGAAAATGTTAATAAAATTATCAAATAATGAGAAAAAAAACCATAAAATAGATAAAAATATACTAACGTAAATAACAAAAGTAATTGTAAGACAATAATAAAAGTAAAGAAAAGTATATAGAGTAAAAATCAGAGCAATTTTAAATTCAGACCTAAAAATGAATAAAAATCAACAAGGCAAAAATAATTTTAATTATTATTAAATCAACAAGGAAAGTAAACAAAAATTTAAAAAAAGCTCAATGAAAAAAACTATGAAAATAGAAAAAAGTAAAGTTATAGTAAAATGTTTACAGGAATTAAAATAAAAACCTCAAAACCTTAAAAACAGCAAAATTAAAAAAAATGTAAACTGAATAACAAACACAAACCCAGATATAACTAATAATTACTTAAATTAAAGCAAAACATTGAATAAAATAAGTTGGCATCAATTAAATCAGGGGTTGAGTAGTCGTTGCGGTTTTGGTTTAAACGGGAACAGACCTTTCGCCGGAAGCGTGAGAACAAAACTTTCGGAAAATACTTTTAAAGAAGAATGATGAAAAACCGCGCAACAACGTACTGAAGAATAATAGAATATTAACGTAACTTTCCGGCGCTTTTGCAACCAGAACAACAATTTTGTTCTCACTTTTGTTCTTGTGATAACACTACCGAAAGTTTAGTGCTCATCTCAGTTTTGTGGATTTAAGCGTTCTTGGCATTTAGTTTCAATTATACCTTTTATTCGCTATCCCTGAATAACAAAGACTAACATGACTATGTAAACTTTTAGTAAATATAAAATATAAGTGAAATAGAAATTACGAAATATTGCCAATTAATTATAGAGAAAAAATTTTAATAATCTAGTTAATGTAATAGAACATCTTAGAAAGAGACGCTAGGAGAATAATTTTTTTACTTTCAAGCCTTATAGAAAGCATTTAGTAAACATTTATTCTAAAGCATATACATAAATAAATTTATTATTAAAAATAACAAATATACAAAGATTGAGTGAAATATGAAAAACGAAGGCTCAATACATTTTTCTCGTAACTAGAATATACTCATTATACCTTTTTGTTCATTTAATGTTTCAGAGGATCCGAAAGCATACATTACTTACTTACAAATATATTTATATATATGTATATATATATATAGAATAACTCAGTATCATAACATTGCAACAAACTATAATTTATATTAAATATATCTAATACCTTTATACTTTATTCGAGGCTAATTAAAAATCACTTATTAGTATGAGTATTTTCTGTGCGAAATATGGAAATTTCAATGGTGGTTCGTCTGTTCTTTAAATTTCTCAACCGATTTGCATATACGATGCCAAAAATATATCTCGTGATCGTTCCGCTAATTGTTTAAAATTATTTTATTATTTTATAGATTCATTCAAGTATATTTTCTTTAAACTCTAGCTTGAGTATTGTTTGTTTTTAGAATTCCCCATTTTTTTTGTAAAATAAATGTATACACTTAGTGTAATTTGATTAAAATATGTTTATGTACGGTATATATGTACATATTAACTTTTTAACTTAATATGTATGCTTCTTCTGCTCTTAACAAAATCGGTTACCTAGGTATGTGTTTCGTATATGTTTTTATGTATGTTTGTTTATTGAAAACAATTAAAATTTACAAAATTTACTAAACCTATTTCTTTATTTAATTCACTTTTTTCTTCTCTTCTTGCTCAATGATGAAGAAATAATTATTTAGAAAAAAGGACTTGGATCGTAAAACGTTCAAAAGACGGAGCCGGCATGCAAATATCGACCAACTTCATTTTTGCCAACAACATAAAATATATACATACATATATATTTGTGTGATTGTTTGTGTGTACGAGATTGTTAGAATGTTGACGAATTTCAAAGTCGATACAATGGTCGGTTGGTCATTTTGAATATAAAAAAGAAGGAAAAATATATAAAGGAAATTATTAATTGTATATATAAATTCATACAATTGATTCAAAAGAGAGAACCATTTCTTAGTGAACTTAAATTAGTTTTAATTCGGATTAGCATTTTTTTGTAATTTATGTTAGGCGTAAATTTGCAGCATGTTTAGAAAGCCTTTGGTTTAAACTGATTTAAGATTTAGTAAAGGAAGCAGATGATTTCCATGAATTAGTTATTTAATCATGTATAAGCTATTGTTACTGCTATTTTTTTTATTATTATGGTTAAGTATTTTATTTGGAAAATATTGGAGAATGGGAAATTATATTAAGTCTTAAGGGGTTTCTTAGTAATCGTCTAAGAGCAAGGGCAACTCTACAAAGCGTTAAAGTGGTGAAAATCAACCTCAAAGTTTAAGCAACCTTATTATTTTATATGATGAGTTTAAGGCCGGCATAGCTATTATTTTCACTAGTAGCTCCAAAAATATGGAACGCTGAAAAACACAAAATATATAAAATCAAGGAATACTAATTGAAATTCCTATTATATTTTTGCGGAAAAATTATTTTTGATATCATAACTGGAATCGGTGCTAAATTGTCATATCTGAACTCCCCAGAAGAACTCCCGACGCCTGTGAACACTAATTCTTACTACATCTTAACTTCACACAGCTGAAATCACTTCACGTCTAATCTTTATCTCATCTAACCTTACCCCACCTTCTCATCTAACCTTACCCCACCTTCCCTAAAATCACTTCACGTCTAATCTTTATCTCATCTAACCTTACCCCACCTTCCCTTGAATTTTCACCCTTTACTTTACACCTCCACAATTCACCTAAAACCGATGATTTGATCACTCTCCTCTCCTTTATATATAGTTTTTAGGAATTTTATTATTTCTAAGCTACGAGTACTCGTATGTATGATGATCAACAGTATCTAATAGAATAAGAAGAAAGTTCATTCACTATTACGGCCAACCCACCAGCTTTTATTTAACATGGAGCTTTTGTGAGCTTGAGCGCTGCATACAGGACTTAGCTACCAAAAACTACATATTCCGCTATTAGGAAAAGAAAAGAGAGAAACAGTGTTGATTTCAAAATTCCTATAGAAATATTTGAATATTCATATCAGATGTTGAATCATTTTACTACGATAGTACTTACTATGGAACAACAACTTATCTAAGAAGTTGCCAGCATTATAAGCATTAGACGTTTTACGAATTTACGGGATCTCTTTAAGTAATCAGTTAGTTATCTCTATCTTTTTTTCATTGTTATGTTACTTTGTTACGTTACGATTGCAGAGTTGCATTTGCTCTTTATATCCTAAAGCGTTCTGAATGGCACGTTTGTAAATGACAAGAATACAAAAGATTGACTGCTGTTAACTATCTAAACTTATGACAAAAAGAGAAAAACAAAAATAACAAATAAAGAGTAAATACTCGTAGTAAATATTTAACAAACAAACAAAATATGTATTAACAACTCGCATAGCAGTATGCAAAGACAAGAAACAAACTATGAATAGTTCTTAGAAGTTATTAAATGCAAGCGAAACGAATAACAAATCGGAAACAGGGAGCAAGCTACATTTAAAAATAAAATATGGTCTAGGGAGTAAATCTATTTTCCACGCAAATGGACTTAGGTTACTTTGAAAGCTAACGAAAATTTGGAAAAACATCAAAAATATAGTATGAGCCACATTAGGCAAGCGCTTTACTGAAGTATTATTGATTGATTAAAGACCCTAAGGCAAGGTTAAATATTGTGCTCAACATAATTTCGTATTTTTTTTAGATCTACTTTATGTGGCTGCAATAGCCTTACGAAATTACGATATCCTGTTGAAAAGTATGTCATAAGGCTGCTACTAACTTTAAAGTCGCCTTTGTGTCTAATTGTAAAACGCTTCACTATTCCAACGAACATAACAAAAATCACCGCCTTACAAATGTGATTTTTACAGCGCCTAAAAATAGATCGTTTAGACCACCTGTCTGTGTGTTTAAAGGTAATTTGTAGAGCATAGTTTTGGGCGCAGTAACTAACGTAATAGTGAGGCGGTGGTTTTTGTGATGTTTGTTCAAATAAGGGGGTACAATTTCGGCTAGTAATTCACTCACTGGATTTGCTGTTTTACGTTTAAGTCGATAATGTAATGATAAGTGTAATATAGATTGATTCTGAACAAAGTCTAAAATCTTACTACAAAAAATTTAAATCATAAAAAGCAAACGAAATTATTTAAGATATAGAATATTATATTGTAAGTCCACGACAAAAAATATACTACATCCACATATTGAATAATGAGGGCAATAGTAATCAAAACTGTATTTGAAAAAGTTAAAGCGGTTAACAATTATAATAATGAAGCTTAAGGATTTGATTTATAAAGAAGTCACTCTATCTAGCCTTTGTTTGCCAAAACACGCTAAAGTCTTTTTTAAAAACTAGCGCCAATCAAATCGTTGTATTTGCAATCTCTAAGTTTCTGCGTGTCCAGATCCTCCATCTAGCTGGAAACAGAAATATTCATTTTGACACGATTTCTCAGGATTAGGCTTTAAATGGTTCTGCAGCTCTCCCTTCGATATCTGCAATATAAAGCAGCGGCAAGACAACTTTTCGAGATATTGCACTCCAAACCATAACAGATGAGGTATTTTGGTATCTTGGGACATGTTTCTTGTCATTAGGTATACGATGGGAAAATACCGCTCAAATCTATTTTTTTGCATGTGGTGTAGAGCTCCTACCACAATAAAAAACCTCATCACCTGCGTGCCAGAATAGCAGTAGTTTTGATCTATACTCGTATGTTCCCGTCTTTATTGTGTTCGAAGTAAGTCCGTGGATTTTCTTCTTTTTGAATGCTTTCATATTCAAGACCTCATGTAAAATTATTTGTGATGATATTTTTGGCCTAACTTCATGCTGACCGGTAGAAATTTCTTTGAATCCGCTCCCTCAAAACCTTCATAGCCGCAGTAGTTCTAGATGTTCGCATACGGTCGCTTTTTCTGCGGTTTTGTACAGAACCTGTATTCTTATATTACTGCACGGTATAACACACAAACTCTCAGAAGTTAGTAAAAAAAATTCATTCAGATTACTAAATTGTTTTCAAGTTTTGAATAAAAATATACTGCTCATACTGTATACCAATTTAAGAAAAATTCAGAAACATATTAAATATAAAAAAATAACCAATTTTTTTTATGTGAATATTATGTGCACTTTTATTGAATAGATATAAATATGTATATCTTGTATAAAGTTTAAAACTTGGGTAAAATGGATTTGTTTAGAGAGTTCTCTGTATTTTAATAGTAAAATAAAAAATTATTGTCCGAATGTGCCAAAAAAATCGTAAAATTACGCTGATTTCTAAAAAAAAGAAGGTTTTGATATACAAACATTTTAAATAAATTTGGAAGAGTTTCGAAATCCACATTTGTTAGAAATATAGCACTTTGTGGTTGTCTTCTGCAAACTACATTTATAGTAGTGCTGAGAGGTGTCTGAGAATATATGTTCTTGGTATACCTAAAAATGTACTATATTTAGCTCGCGAACTTTTGGAGATATGTTCACATATTGTATGGACATCTAAGGCGTAGTCGCGTGTAAATTTTTGCGAAAAACAAAAATGGGGTTTGGCGAGTTTTCCATTAGTCATTGCGCTTGCCTAATATGAAGTTCTCTATACATATAAGAAATATGACTGCTTTAGTTTCCGAAATTTACTTGTATTGCAATTCCCTACTTGCTGCTTATATATACTTATGTATATATTTACACATGTGTGTGTGTGTGTGTGTGTGCGTGTTTGTATATATTGCTAATAGCTACTTTAATACCTTTAAGGACATTTAAAAATCTCGAAAATACCGCCTCTATGATGCAAATACATACATACATATGTATATGTATGTACGAGTATGTATGTGCCTGCTATTTATACCACTGGAAAATACTACAAGAATTTCTAATAAATCTGCACCTTCAATTTTAGCCCAGTAGCAGTTTAAACTTACCTAACTAAATTCATACCTATGTATGTATGTATGTATATTATGTACCTGATCTAGATATATAAAACATGTTATTTTAAAAGTTAATTAAGTAGCTTTTGCATAGATGTGTGCTATATGTTGTTGTTGCTAGTGTATATAAGTAAGTATGTAATGAAAATAGATGTATGATAATTGTACACATGTAGGTATGTATGTATGTTTGTTTTGTTTTTTACTTGGTAAATTGTCTGATGTGATATTATTGCGCGCATTTCCAAAAATAAAGCCTACAGTTTTCTATTTTTGTAAGTATTATTGTTTAATCGAACCGCTTCTACACTTACTATGGATGTAAATTGTTTAATTAAATGTACTTTGCTGTATGTTAATGATTATATTTATATAAAATAACATTTTTTTTTTTTTTTTTTTTTTTTGTTTCTTTTTGCTACGACTTAATTAAAATGTGTGTGTGTGTGTTTTAAAAACACAATGTACTATTTTTCACAAAAAAAAAATAACAAATAATAATAATAATAAATACTCGTATGTATATAACGATAACAAAACAAAAAAACTTATCAAAAAGAAAAAAAAAAAACATACATATAGTATGTATGCATATAAAATTGCAAATTCGATTAATTATTAATGAATGAATCAATTAATTATTAAAATAGTCAAAGTAGAATAGATAGGAGAATTAAAATGCTTATCTAGCAAACAACCCACCGCTATGATCTGCGTATTCCGTTAGCAAGGGATTGCCGGCAGCGAGTGCGGCGTAATTCGCATAGTCGCCGTACGGTGCGAAGATCATGCCATGTGTGGGATTCTCGAAGGCGTTGGGCGCAGCTTGGCCGGACAGTATGCTCGCCGCTGTTGTGGGCACGGTCATGCGTTGCGAAAGTATCAATGGAGCGCCCAGTGTGGTGGCCTGTGGGGCGCGCATCTGTTGTGCCAGGCCGGGCAGTGCCGGCGCCAATAGACGACTTTCAGCGGATGCGGCAATCACGCGGCGCCATTCCTCCTCACAGGCTATTTATTTTATTTTGAGTGTTGAGCGAAAAGAAAAAAAGAGAAAAGTAATGCGTAGAGTTTAGATTGAGGGAGAAATCTCATAGCAATTATAAATTAATTTTCTAAAATGCAATACAAGTAATTATATTTTTTTTGTGCACATTTTAATAATTCATTGAACTACAATATGTACATACATACATATGTATGTATGTAAACAATAAATTAAAAAAAAAAAAAATTTATATTGCAATGAAGTTAACAGACGAATGTACTATGTGTTTTAAGTGAACTGACACTCCACTGTGTTGGTACCCAACACAACATGTTGCAAGATTTTATCAGAAATCGTACACGGTTCTCTGGCAAATAGGAGGACAAAGTAGAGAGTAAATGATGCACTCTCTTTGTCAGAAATCGCTAGATTTTACCAGAAGAATGTTGCTGGTAATGTGTTGACTAACCAAAAAGCCAAAGTAAGTTTAAGAAAACTATTAAATTACATGCTTAAACAATTTGGTAGAAAAATATTTAATAATGTGGCATGTCAGGCCTTTTTAATACGCGAACTTATTGTTTACATATAACTCAAATTTATAAGAAAGCGTTCGTGTACTTTTGTGTTCCTCTCACATCACATACTTATGTATGTATGTATGCTTGGCGGTAACTTACGTTACTAGGCGAAGTGACAGGCACTGTATTAGCTAGGTATTTATTCTGTTTAGTTTACATTATTTTGTAAGTGGCTTGAATCTCCCCTGGATTTGAGATAATTTTTTTATTTTGACATCTAGCTCAACTTTTTCCAAAAAAAAATTCAAGAATTAACCGTTATTTATAAAATTTTGCACACATTATACGAGTATACAATAAAAATTTAACGGATTTAAAAATGTCTAACCAGATTTTATTTAAAGGTTCTAAATAAAAAAGTAAAAAAATATGAAAACTTGTCCAAGTTTTGTATAAATGTTGCACTTTTATTCTACAGATTTTTGTTGAAAATCTAAATTTATTTTTATAAAAAAAAAAACCAAAACCAATTTGTGTTGAAAAATTTTTCCGTAAATTAAAAAAAAAATACTTTGTGTTAAATTTTTTCAGTAACTGTAAATGGGCTACCTACCATAGAGTCTTAGGGCGCCTCCGACTGGCAGATCATCTATATAGTACATAGAAGATACGAAAAAAGTTTTCAAAACCAAGTTAAAAAAAAATCAGTGCAAAGATGAAACATTTCAAACATTCAATTCGTTATACTGATTCGTCTATACATATGTACATATGTATGTATGTATACCTGAAAATCAACATTTTCTCCATGGCAAAAAATTACCATGTAGGCAATTGTTTCAGTTATAATACATTTATATGTATGTATTTGTAAATATTAAAAAAAAAGAATAAGGAATTATTATCGGTTTCACTTAAAAAGCCTTGTCGACTTATGCAATTTTATATGAGCTACATTCTTCTTCAGATCAAAGATATTTATTTACTACAGATGTATATAAGTTAATTTTTCATCTAAAAGATTAAAAGGAAAATGATCTTTCTAAGTTTTTTTTTAGATTTCTTAAAATAAAAGCCGCATCAACTCCCCGTTCGCTTATCTCGCCTACTTACATACATACATAGAAAACATGTGAATTTTTTTATATTTTAAAATTAAATTAAATAAATGGTCGCTACTCTGAGTAAATATTTTATGCTTTCCTCCAAATTATCGTATACAAAATACAAAATTTAAAAATTCTGAGTATGCAGTTTTGTAACCCATTCAATTTTAGCGCAATTAAGTGTAAATTTAAAGAAGTTACAAATAACCGATAATTTTTGATACTTTTTTTAATGACGCTCTACCGGAAAGCCTGTCATAAGAACAATAAAAATCTCTATCATTGCGGAAGAGCATGGTAAAATTTTTTTTTCAAATTAACGTTAATGATTAGGCACTTGAAACTTGCACAAATTGAATGTGCTACAAAAATGCGTGGTCGGAATTTTGTGTCTTGTATACGACAGACAATGGGGTGCAATGGGGTACAGTGGTGCTTCTACTCTTACGTCCACGTTCGTAAACACTGGGCAAAGTGAACAACCCATGTGCGAGATACTGTAACCAACCCGTATGGAGTCTTGGGTTACGGCTAATATAGAAGGAGCTTTAGTGGAGCCACTCCGACATATTCGGTTTAAGGGTCCACAAAAGTCCGCAGCGTCTGTTCACCAGGAGGAGCGGCTGCAAGCGGGCGTCTGTCTTGGAGAAAGCGGCTCGCTATATAAACGAACTCAAAATTTTCACCCCCAGCAATGGGTTGTGCGCAGGGCTTGGAACCCGCCACGTAAACAAAACAAATATCCAATGAAAAGAAAGACAAAGCCTCGGATGAGACCCCCCTTTTTTGATTACTACCACATCACATGTTTAAAGGACAATGATTTGAGGGCATGCATTTCGGACCCTTAATTGGGAAGGTGCCTCTGCCCGGCTGGTTGATGTCCTCAGCAGCGCAAAGGCTGACATCACCACCATCCAAGAGATGCGATGGACGGGGCAAAGGAAAATAGTGATAGGCCCTTGCGACATCTACTACAGCTGCCATGTAAAGGAGCACTGTCGGATTTGTGGTGGGAGAGAGAGACTGCGCCGTAAAGTACTGTCGTTTACTCCGGTGGACGAGCATCTCGTCACAATCCGCATCAAGGGGAGATTCTTCAACATCTCCCTGATTTGCGCTCACGCCCCGACGGAAGAGAAGGACGATGGGACTAAAGATCGATTCTACGATCTCCTTGGCCGCACGTATGAGCGGTGCCCCCACCACGTTATAAAAATCGTGCTTGGCGATTTCAATGCCAAGGTGGGCAAGGAGAGCTTTGGTTTCACAGTCGAAAAATTCAGTCTCCACGATGAAACGTCCGATAACGGATTGAGACTGATCGACTTCGCCGGGGCTCGAAACATGGTAGTTTGTAGTACCAGGTTCCAGCATAAAAAGATTCACCAAGCTACGTGGCTGTCTCCAGATGGTAAGCACGAAACCAAATCGACCACGTTGTGATAGACGGATGGCATGCTTCCAGTGTCCTAAATGTGCGCACGATCCGAAAAGCCAACATCGACTTGTGGCAGCTAAGATCCGCACGCGCCTCTGTACAGCAAAAAGCACACGCAAATGGACACAAGGAAAGCTCGACGCCGCTGAAGAATCCATCGGATTTCTGGAATGACGAGGAATGTCACGCCGCTACGGAACGGAACGCTGCCTACAGGGCCATACTGCGATCGGGCGCAAAGCGAGCTGTGCGGGAGCGTTATCGTGAGTTGAAGAAGGAAGCAATACGCATTTTTCGTGAGAAAAATAGAGGCCGAAATGCGTGAGTGCGAAGAGCTTGAAATGCTGGCCAACAGGAAAAGCGCCCGAAATTTTTTTAAAAAAGTTCGACGAACGTTATAACACCGGGGCGAATTCCTGTGAGAATGAAAACGGCGACCTGGTGACTGAAGTCCACAGCATACTTAAATTATAGAGGGACCACTTCTCCACACTGCTTAATGGAAGCAACTGCAACAACCCTGGAGAAGATGTTGAACCCAAATCCCCAATCAATGATGATGGAAACGATGTACCATCACCCGACTATGACGAAATTCGGAAAGCACTAGCACGGCTGAAGAATAACAAAGCCCCAGGGGCCGACGGGTTACCAGCTGAGTTATTTAAATACGGCAGAGAGGAGCTGGTTAAGTGCATGCACGAGCTCATCTCTAAAATATGGTCGAAAGAACGCATGCCTGCTAATTGGATTTAAAGTGTGCTCTGCCCAATTCATCAAAAGGGAGATCCTGCAGTTTGCGCTAATTATCGCGGGATTAGTCTTCTTAACATTGCGTATAAGGTTCTGTCGAGTGAATTGTGTGAAAGACTTAAGCCCACCGTCAATGCACTGATTGGACCTTATCAGTGTGGCTTTAGACCTAGTAATTCTACCACCGACCAGATATTCACAATACGCCAGATCCTGGAAAAGAT
This sequence comes from Philophylla caesio, assembly GCA_963971545.1. Classification (NCBI taxonomy): domain Eukaryota; kingdom Metazoa; phylum Arthropoda; class Insecta; order Diptera; family Tephritidae; genus Philophylla; species Philophylla caesio. Next base: position 163,673,812 of record OZ020604.1, read on the forward strand.
CCGAGAAAGAAGAATCGACACACACCATCTTTTTGTCGACTTCAAAACCGCCTTCGACAGCACGACAAGAAATTTCCTATATGCCGCAATGTCTGAATTTGGGATCCCGAGCAAACTTATACGGCTATGTAAAATGACGTTAACCAACACCACCAGCTCCGTCAGAATTGGGAAGGACCTCTCCGAGCCGTTTGATACCAAACGAGGTTTTAGACAGGGTGACTCTTTGTCGTGTGATTTCTTTAACCTGATGCTGGAGAAGATAATACGAGCCGCAGAACTAAACCGGCCAGACACCATCTTTTATAAGAGTGTGCAATTGCTGGCGTACGCCGATGACATGCCTTCTCCAAACTGGATAGAGAAGCGAAGCGGATGGGTCTGGAGGTGAGCGAGGGCAAGACGAAGTATCTCTTGTCATCAAATAAACAGTCGGCACATTCACGACTGGGATCAAACATCACTGTTGACAGTTATAACTTTGAAAAAGTATAGGACTTAGGAACCAGCATTAACACCAATAACAGCGTCCGCCTGGAAATCCAACGCAGAATCTCTCTGGCCAACAAGTGCTACTTCGGACTGAGTAGGCATTTGCACAGTAAAGTCCTCTCTCGAGGGACAAAAAGCATACTCTTTAAGTCTCTCATCATGCCCGTCCTATTGTATAGCGCCGAAGCATGGACGATGGCAACACCAGATGAGAGGGCTCTTGGAGTGTTCGAGAGAGATTCTTCGAAATATTTATGGACATTTACGTCTTTGCGACGGCGAATACCGCGTACGATGGAACGATGAACTGTACGAGCTGTACAAGGACGTAGACATAGTGCAGTGGATAAAGAACCAGCGGCTCCGTTGGCTAGGTCACGTCTACGAATGGATGAAATAGCTCCAGCCCTGAAGGTTTTTGACGCGGTATCGGACCCGGGTGGTAGCAGAGGAAAAGGAAGACCTCCTCTGCGTTGGAAAGACCAAGTGGAAAAAGACTTAGCTATACTTGGGATTTCCAATTGGCGCCAGTTGGCAAAAGGTAAGGACAGCTGGCGTGCTTTGTTGACCTCGGCCAAAATCGCTTAGGCTGTTGATGCGCCAATTAAGTAAGTAAGTAAGTATACGACAGACAATTTGTAGGAGCGCATATTATTATTTTCTCAAAATTGCACGCGTCGTGTATACCCCTAAAACTCAAACATAATAAAATACGCGCATGTTATTTACACTCAGCAGAAAAAATGTGCGTACAAACATTATTCAACCGCATATTTCTTTGTGTATGAAAAAAAAATTAATAAAAACGATCAAAATGTTTTTTTTTAGTTTTGAATCAAGCCTTACCTTATATTTTCAAACAAAATTGTATTTGATTGTTGCTTTCTTATTGAAATTATCGATAACTATCGATTACATGACCCATTCCTTTGAGCAGCAGAAGTGTGCGTACAAAGAAGAAATTGGTACTTCCCGCAAATTTTTGTATGCGCCATTGAAAATTTCTTTGTCAGCGTTTCTAGTGTTGGCAAATAATACATTCCAATTATATTTGTGTAATTTTCTGTGTAAAGTTTCTATTTAACTGATCATAGAAGCAAAGAGAAAATAAATTGACGTTGGAGAGAGCAAAATTATTGTTAACTTGCGGAAAAAAAACTCTTCATGAAATAGGAGCAACCAGCGACAGAACAGTAAGGAAAGTGGAGTCTACGTATCCAGTCCACGAACCGTCCGACCACCATTGCTCACAAATCGCGAAAACGAGTGCAAAAGAATCCAAAGCGGACAGAAAGACAAGAAGAAAAATTGTGGAAAAAATATGGAGTAGCAGGTTTGCAAGTCTGTTAGCACAGATACTGTTTGAAAAACTTCAAAAAATATAACTTTCACAGCCGCGTTGTATGAAGAAAACCATTGATTTAACTAGTCAACCGACAGAACCGACTTGCTTCTGCCGGGGAACAATTAAATCAGCCCAATGAGTTCTGGAATAAGCTGCTTTTCACGGAAGAAAGCAAGTTCTGGATATTCGGTATTAAAGGTAAACGGCTTGGGTGGAGATATCCAGGTACAGCGCTATATGCTCAAAATTTGAAAGCGACTGTAAAACATGGTGGAGGTGGAGTTATGGTTTGTGGCTGCATGAGCGCAAAAGTGGTGGGAAACTTGGCATTTATACCAAACATTATGGACCATAAAGTGTATTTGGGCGTATAGAAAGAGAATTTAAAACCGAGTATCGATAAACTCGGATTGGGATCCGATTATATGTTACAACATGATAACGACCCAAAGCAACTTAAAACGCCTCCACAGTCACCCGATTTAAATCCTTTTAAGCACATATGGGATTTATAAGAATGTAGGATTCGTCAGGACACAATCAACATCTAAACAAATGCTTAAAGATGTAATGGTGGAAGAATGGTCCAAAATTACTACTGCAGTACCAACGAAGTTAATAGAATCTATGTATGTCAAAGCGTTTACAAAAAGTTATTAAACGCAAATGGTATCCAACTTCGTTTTAATATCACAAATGCTATTATTATTGTACCTATGTACTTAGCTTAATACGCAGACTTTCACATAGGCGATAGAAGCGAATAGCGTGTTGACGCAGCTACTTTAACGAAAATTAAAAATATTAGAAGTAACCTGAATATTACAAAACAGACATATGTATATTTAATTAAGTTGCTGCTAAGTACCTGCCAACCATTCCGAGGAGGCAAATATATTGAAAAAATTTATAGCTACTCTAAGCTTAATAAATAGCTATGCACATTTAATTCAAATAAAAGCGATTCTCTTATTTATATGTATACAAATATTAAAAAAAAATATAGATATACTATATTTAATAACATTAATTTCTAATCAGTTTCATTAATATTTGTAGTGTTTTCAGAAGGTAATAGCGGTGGTAATAATTTTCTTTTTCTTTTTGTTTTATTTTTAATTTTTTTAATGGTTATACTTTACAATTATGGATTTGGGGCATCAGTACCAGTAGTAATTGTTATTCAAAGTAGTTTATTTTTAAAACAAATTTTAAATAAAAAAATGTAAATTAAAAATTTGGGAAAGTCAGTGTAACATACCTGGAACGGGATTTTTCGCAGACGTATCCCTATAAGTGCCATTAATTATAGCTAATTCCATGAGTTGACGTTTTTTAAGTTCATCTTCGCCTTCGGCTTGCTGTTAGTACAAACATTAATGTAGTCGTGAATTTTAATACACAAGAGAAAATTATTAGATAATTTCAGTATAATTTAATTTCGAAATGTTTGGTTGATATCAGTTTAACCGGGTTTGTTATGCAATTTGTCAATATGTTTGTATGTATGTATGAATGCATATAGACATGAGTGTCTTATACAAAAACAATTATTTTGATTAATCGGATTATGGAAAAAGAGCACGCGCACGCAATTTGGAGAATTACAAAAGCCACGCTTACAAAATCTACCCCCATACTCGTACGTATGTACATATGTACGTACATATGTATGAGTGAAGGTATGTACTTTCAAACACACATATGTATGTACTTGCATACGTATAAATATGTACATATGTACATACGAGTATGTCTGTAAAGTTGTGCAGCAATAACTTTCTGCAATGCTCATGTTAAATTATTAAAACATTATTCGAGTTATTTTTTTTATTTAATTTGTAGCCACGCGTATATAGTATGTAAATGTAGGTATGTATGCTTAAAGGATTTGGTTTTTAATATCATAGAAAGGTAAGTAGAAAGTTTTCAATACTTATTTAACACGCTCGCACTGCAACACTCAGCTGCTTTTAAGCTGAGCATACATACTTCCACATTCCGCATATTTACATAAATGTTGCATGCCAATTTAATACTCACCGGTACGAGAAGCTTTTGCACTTCAGCGACAGCCTGCGCTAATTTGACTTTGGCACGATTCTCTGTATCCTCCACGGTGATCAAGACGTGCAATTCATCGGACAAGTGTTCCCAGTTGGGTTTGCCGCGATTTGCATCCTCCTGCAACAAAAATTGTTATAATTGATAAATATTTTTTTGTAATTGAACAAGATTTTTTCAAACTAAATATATTTAAAATATTTAATTTTAAATTTGTATAATATATTTATTTCGTGTGTGTACAAGCCAAATTAATTTGCCGAAAATAGGAGGTTTAAAAGCAATAAATTCTGGATTCTTTATTTACTATACATATACTATGTATGTATATAAAAAAAAAATTTTAAAAGTGTGCCATCTAAGTAAGCTGCACAAAATTATCATATCGAAAAAATTAATTCCATGGTATACTTTGGTAAAATAACACAGGGCTACTCCAACCTTCCCCCCAAAATTTATTTTTATTGAGGGTGTATTTTGGTGATATTACACACTTACAATCGCTTATTATTAATAAACATTAAGAAAATTTAATAATATATTTATATTAACCTTTAATTGCACTATTTATTAATACAATAAAAAGCAAGCAAACTTAAACTCCTACCATTAATTTGATGCTTACCTCGAAACGACTAACACCAACTTTTAATGTATATAAGAAATAAACAACAGTTCAAAAGGAAAAATATTGGATGATTTTGAGTTTTCTTTATTAATTTAAAACAATGGCAAAAAATTAAATACACATTTTTTTCAATATTACATATAATAAAGAAAAAGATAAATGAATTTAGTTTTTGTGCTCTTCTGGAGATCATGTTAGACAAAAGTCTTTTTTCGAATTTAACTTAAGTTTTGGAAAATACAAAAATATATTTGCTTATCACAGATGTTTATTTATCAATATAACCAAAAAGTTATTTATAAATCCTAATTAGGAAAAAATTGTTTTGCACAATCTGTATACAAAGATATGTAAAATTTGTGATCACCAAAAATATGTTTTGGGCATTTTTTACAGTCTGACATAGTCATTTAGTGCCTTTTATAATCACAAAAGCTGTAACTTCCGTTCATGGAAACAGAAATATTCTTATAGTCAGACTCTTCAATTGTCCTTTCGTGGCTTCCATGCAGATGGAAAGTGTATGTGGCAAACCGCACATCTCAAATTTTCTAAAACTGCGGCAACAGCAAATGGCGACACGTATCCTCCAATCACAATCCGACCTAGAAACCCCCGGATGCAGGCTCCAGGACCTTATACATCAATCTCTTTGGTGGCACGGACCAGATTGGCTCAAGTAATCTCCTGAATAAAGAGACTTGAGATGTATAAATAATGCCGCCCTTATTGAGCATTTCACGCAAAATATTTAGAGGTACATCATCAACCTAAGTACCTGCTTCTTTATAAGATGAAGTTGAAGTTTCAAATTCTTTGTTGTTTTCAGCTATATGAAGGTCATTTGCTCCAGGTCCAGAAACACTGCTATCTTTTAAAATATAACCGAAAATAGTAAAAACTGTATTGTTTCATACACGATAAACTCATCTATTAAAATAATTTATTTTTTTATATTTATAAAGGTTCCCTTTCCCCTACATGGAGTGTGTTAGATAAAAAATAATATCTAGCAGGCAGCGCCCAATATTATCTCCTCTTTTTGAGCTTAACTCTTCATTGGAACTCCTGTAACGTAATGTACTGACTAAGTACAACAACACTCAACTTTAGCGGCTACCAGGACATTTAGAAGCCAAAGGAAAAATATAAGCTGATCTTTCAGCAAGAAATTGCTACCACAACTCCCACGGCACTTAAGCCCTTTTCAGCGTTTGGAACCTAACACTTTAAAGTAGATGCAGAGTTATTTTAACCTGTAGACGAAGAGTTCACCTAAACAATTTGGGGATCTCGTTGAGCGACCTCTATCGCTTCTGTAACTTAGTGAAGAAAAATTCAATGCACTTGCCTCTGAAGTGCGAGGCTGTAGCACTAAGTCGATAGATTTGTCTGCAACATAGGCACATACATAGCACTTCCAAGACTTCAAGTTCTACGTATCCTCAGCTGCTGTAAGAAATTAGTGTTTCATGGGCTAAATAAAAAATAAATATATAAATATATTTATTTTCCTTTTTTCTTAATGAAATCTGTTAGGGTCTCAACAGATCAAGTGTTATATGTGTGATAGAGCACATACAATTAGTATATCACGCTTGAAAAGTGACACTTTCCCAACACTGTGAGTCTCGTCTCTAACGTTTCTATTCAAAGCTAGTTACCAAGGCGAATTGATGTAAGGTGGTAGCGATTATAAAAATGCAAACCCTTGGTGGGTTATTGTCAAACTTTATCTCCTTTGTATTTAACTGTCGCGAAATAATTTTTAAACTATTAGAGTCACCGCAAAAAGTTATAGTGAACCATATCTTGAAAATTCCTGTAGTTAAAGGGAACAATTTATTATTTGCAACAATTGATCTTGACCACCAACCACCAATCAGCTGATTGATTAAAACCACCTTTAATGAATTCGTCTTGCTAGTTACGATTGGAAATACAAATTTTTTAACAACATACTTCCCTTGCATTTCATTCAATTAACTAACACTAAACGATTTCGTGCCAGTTATATACGGTTAGTGAAATCAACAAAAAGTGCAGAAGCTTTAAAATCTCTGGATTTATCTCTCAAGCATTGCTTAAGCCAACTGCTTCGGAAAAAGGTTAATTCGTGGTGGAAATAAACTCAAGAGGCTTACCAATAATGAAAAGGATATTGAGACTGTTAGACACCGAATGATAATCATGAAAAACTTAGCCACAAGCTCTAGGTATTTTTTCTCCTCCTTATTAAACTAGATATTCGATGTTAATATTTGATTGAAAAAAATAAAAAATTTTAAAGTGCTTAACTGAACTTCTGTTCAATTTGTATAGCCAAGTATTTATGTATGTACGTTCCAAATCAGTAGTTCGCAACTGTATTAGAGCACACATTTGTAAGAGCCAGCACCACTTTGTGCAACCCAAATGACAACCTGTTTGATTGCATTATATTGACTTATATATTTATATTGCATTTTAGCCGTTTAAGCATGCACTTAAGACCACAAATGTTGCAGCATTTAAGTTATGTACGCCTGCACCGCTAGGTAATTACATATATACATACACATGCCCGCACGTAAATAGCTACAAATAAGATTAAGTTCGCTGGTAAATAAGTACCTGCTTAACACAAATAAGCAGTGATAGCTTGCTCTTGGCAACACTTTAAAGAAAAGTGTCATTTGTGTAAACAAAATCAGCGATTAAAAGCCCAATACTTTTAATCGCTATCCTATCATTAGTTTAGTTATTCATAACCATTTAATGGCTAAGACTAAAATCGAACACAAACAAATTTGACATACCATAAAGTTGACCCCAAAAAGTAATTTTATTGATTTATAGAGAGCGATTGTCATATGGATGAGCTTATTTTTAAAATAAGGGGGAGTATATTTTGAGAAATGTATGAAAATTACTTTATGCAGCAAAAGGAATTTACTAGGTTTTGAGAAACCCCGTATGAGACGAAAAGGCAACAAAAAAATTAATACGCCTGCGACGCGTAGAAGTAAAAGCTGTGATTTATTTTTAATCTAAGTTAATTAAAATCACAATTTAAGAATTTAATTTTAGTTGGGATTTTTTTTTTTTTGTTTCCGTGTGTGGTAAGGTAAGATCAAAGAAAGTAAAAGTTCCGTTGCGTTCCGCTAAGAAGATATCTGGGCCTTTTCAGCATATTGGTAAGATTTGACATTAGTTGATTTATTTCAGATTCTTATTCGGTCTTATTGGATCGGTGTGGTGAAATAACTTCCGCTTCCAATATATCTCAGCTCATTTCACCACAACTAGATACTTTACCAGAGCCAAGAAAACGCTATGATACTTCTTTGTTTTTAAAATTCATTCGGTAAAGTAAGAAAAGGTGGGGTTAAACGAGCTGATGTGGCGCGCTGAAGTGAGGTGAGTTAAAGATAGTTGACGTGTGGTGAGTTGAGGTGTAATGAATTAAGGTGCGGCGAATTAAGCTATGGCGAGCAGAAGAAGCAATTGTTGCCGACCCCAACCATTGAATGGGTGACTGCTATTGGGGGCTGACATGCGAAGGTTCGTACTTACACAAAAGATATACCAAAAATGGTAATTTTTAGAGTTAATTTTAATTCACCTCTGTAGTTCTAGGATTTTCAATGTTTTTTTTTTATTTTGTTTTGCTGTTTTGCTGCATCACTGCAGAAATGTCTGTGTCTGTTTACACGAAAATTTGTCATTGAAGTAGCCACAAATTTTAGATTTATCGTAATACTCGTATACAAAAAATTCTTTCTTTACATGTACGTACATACGTATGTACATGTAGTCATTAGCTGATAATTGCCGGTCAGCGATTAAAGTGGATTATTTCTCAAACAAAATGACGAATGCAAGCGATTATAAAAATGCAAACCTTTGCGATTTTGCCTTATGTATTTATTATGAGATTAGCTTTACGAAAATATGTATATGCACAAAATTTGTGTAATAAGCAAAAAAAAAATATGTCAAGTAAAAAAAAGTTAGAAAACTGTAATTGGTATTTTTGCATTTTAACAGAAATGATTTAACTCTTATTAAATGGCAAGTAAAAATATGTACAAAAAAGAATAAAAAATAAGAAATGTATGTATATATGCATGTATATATGTAAATACATATCAAACTAAATAAGCTCATATGTTCATATGTACACAACAATGATTTGCTAGTTTTTATTTTTATGTATACGTTAGACCAAATATTAACTATTTTACAGAAGGTAATGCAGAAATAAAATAATTCAATTACGATTGAGTGGTTTTTATATAACTTTGATTTAAAAAATAAAAATTAATACATTTGGTAATGTATTTTTTCAAATTTAATTATCAAATAATTTATTTAGTCGGTCTCATTTAATATTTATTTGAAGGTCCTTTGTTTTTAATGACTTCCTGACATTTTCGCGGCATGCAATTGGCCAAATCAGCACAAGTTTTGAGTGGCGTTGAGTACCAAGCTTCGTGTATTTTTCCCCACAGCTCTTGCTTATTCTTCTACCTATGTATATTTGTCCACCGATCGATTTTTTTAACTCTCCGTGTAGGTGTTTTACTGGGTTAAAGTCTTGTGATTGTAAGGGCCAATCGAGAAGACAAACTTGATTTCGTTCAAAGTTAGATTTAACAGCTATGGACGCATGTTTCGGGTCGTTGTCGTGCATAAATAACTTAACACTATTAAAGATATTGAGGAGACGCGCATCTTCTCCCGTATCCAAAAAAAATTGACCCTACTCCACTCACCGAAAAGCAGCCCCAAACCATAATAGAACCGCCGAGATGTTTAATGGTATTTAGGGTATATAAGGGGTTAAATTCAGCGTTCTATGGACGTCAAATGTACATTCTACCATCGGATCAGCATAAATTTACATTGGTCTCATCAGGTCAAGAACATTTTTCAAGTTTTCCCGAAACGTGTGCCTCTACGGGAGCTCCAATCGTTGATTCACGTAATTTTTGCCTAAAAGCGGTCCTTTTCTGGCACTTCTGTCATTGAACCATCCTTCTCGTAGTCAGTTGTGAATAGTCCGGCTAGTAATCGTTCTTTGATACCGTTGAAGGGCAGAAACGGAACTCTTTAACCCCCAAATAGTAAAATTGAACTGACGTTTAACGCTTTCTTCCTCTCTGTTTCTTTTTCAAAAATGGCTGGAGAGCGTTAGATATCATATTTTTGGGGCATTCCATTATACCCGCTATTTCGCGAATATATTTTCATTTTTTTTAGTTTTTGAATCGATTTCCTTCCGACTTACGAGAAATGTTTAGCGCGACCCATTACAAATTATTATTCTATGATAATTCGAATTTTCGTTAACAATAATTAGTCAAAACTTATCACACATCAAAACAATCTGAGTTTATACAAAATTGTTTCGGAAATTTCGGCAATGCTTCAACGCAAACGACGAAACTGATCTTGTCCCTATTATTTTTTCCATTCAAGAACATGTGCATAAGCTTTAGAACGCAATTGTTCAAAAGTGTGTCGCCTACTAAGCTTCAAGTTCTTATTGAATAAAGTAACGATAAATAACGTGAGTTAACAGTTAATTCCAAAACAAGTAATTATGGAATATCCCTATTAATTTTTCCAACACACAAAATATAACACAGTACGACAGTGGTTGGTACACATGAGAAATGTTAACATAATATGAAAATAGGCTTAAAATAAAGAAATACGTGACCTCGGCGCTTGGCTGTAGCAGGTCAGAATTGTGAGAAAATCGATTATTAAGCTTCAAAGGACCGTGGAGGTTCTCTTCTAATGTAATACTATTATAAAAAGTTCTACATATAAAAGCAGAATGTGTCAACCGATTTTAATGCTTGACCCAGTTTTGAAAAGGAAATTATATTAAAACAATTTTTTTTCTCCGGTAGATGGCGCTTTAATTTTCATGTAAAGTTAAAAAATAACCAAAAATTTACGAATAAGTGTTACCAACTCTTTACACGAAATTCAGCGGTTTTTGTTTACTTTTTTGACAGCAGTTGAAAGAAAATGCATATATTTTCACAGGCAAAGTTTACAATAGTTATTTAAATACAAAAAATAATTAAATGAGTTCTATTGTGGAAGCTGTTTTATTAAAAGAGCAAGCGCGAAGCCCGAAACAGACTTTCCAACCGCCATATCCTTTATATCGTTTCCTCTAAATTATTGAATGTGGTTGCTTTTTTTTCTTGTTTGTACTTTTTATAATACTTCAACAAATTGGCAAACATTAATGCCTATTTACTTTTTTTCCAGGTGGTTGCTGTTGAAGTTTTAAGTTATATTATAGTTGAATGTACATACATTGACACTTTATACTTGCACGGGGTTTTTGGAAAACCTTGTGCCATGTCTGCCCGTTCATCATATTCACTAGTATCATACTAACTCCGGTTAGTGGATAGTCTTGACCTGTTGAAAAATGAATTTAAATTTATGCCCTTCAGCCATTAGTAAATACTTTTTACATTTTTAATTACTTCATTGAAAAATATTCACTTAGTTTCTAGTTCACTTGTAATTTTTGTTCATTTTAATTATTATTTTCACTTCTCCCGATAAGGAAACCCGTTCGTAGATTAAATAAACTCACGAATAAATGTCAAAATTACGACGGAATTCATGATAGGCCCGATAGTCATAAGACTAAATATTAATTTACTCACTTTGTTTCGCGCAGACCTATCTTAAATTAGGAATAGTAACAAAACTGTCATTTCATAATCAGAGCAACCTCGTAAGATGGTTTAAAGTATTTCTCTTCAGTTTAAATTTGAACAGAATCGGACCGCTTGTACTCATTTTTGAATATTGTCACTATAGCGCCTCCTATCGGTTACGTTTATCGCTCGAGTATTTCTCTTCGTATACGAAGTAAAAAATTTTAAACTGAGTCGTTGCATATACATATCTGCACAATCTGTATATTCCGACTGCAGCGCCCCCTAGTAGATCCACTTTTCAAAGAAGTATTAATATCTCTTCGTAGAAGAGAATATAACAAGAATTTTATCACTATCTAGGGCATTAAAATAAAGACGATTTACTTGCCACGGGTCTAAGGAATATTCTGCACAAATTTGTTAAAAACATGTTGATTACATTATTTTTCATCTGTAATTTTTGACTTTATTATATATTAATATATCAAAATATATACATATATCCTTGCGTCATACCAAAAAAAAATTTTAAGCTAAAATTATTTTCTTTTCCTTGGAATTTGTGTTTATATTTCGTTTAAATATTTTTATTATTTTCTGTTTTTTGTAATTTATTAGATGAATTTTAATTTATTTTTAATTTAAATTCTTTGGTACTCTTTATTTCTTTTAATTTTTAATTTTATTTAGTTTTAAATTTTTTCCTTATTTAGGTTTTGAGACTATGCATATAATTTAGTTTTGATTTTTAACCTTTTTAAAATTTTAATTTTTTAAAACTTAACCGCGGCTCTTCTAATTTCATCTGTCATGGAACTTTTTTATTATTTATATTATATTATTTTTTTTATTTAAAAGTCTTTGGTAATTTTTATTTAATTTATTTATTAATTTCTCTAAGTTTTTGCCTTTTAGAAGTTTTTAATTACATGAGTGTTTAGTTTTTTTTATATTTCTGAGATTAATAAAATAATTTTGTTTTAATATTTGACTTTATTTACTTTTTAAACTCAGCCATCGAAGTCTCTACTAAAAGTTTTTTAATTTCTTCATTTCTTTCAATTACTAAATTTTAGAATTCCTCAAATTCTTTAATGTTCAGTTTTTTATATATTTTCTTAGTTTTAGTTTTAAGATTATTTGCACTTGTTACTTTTAAAAACAAAGCCACGCCTCTACCAATTTCTTCTATCATAAAACATTTATTATTACTCTATATTATATTACATACTTTCTTTGTGCGTTTCGCTATGGTGACTTAATGGTAAAATAATGTTTTTCCCGTTTATATTTAATATTTTGTTTTGTCTTGTTTATTACATTCGAAGTGAGTGAGTGGGTGGATGGCATTTCAAGTCAGAAGATGAACTGATTCGTGCAAACGATCAAAAACAATAAGTTAATAAAAACAAAATCCATAAAAATATATCAATTCGTTGGCGGTGCCAAAAGAGAAATTCGGAATATTCATATTCTCAAAATACTTGAAACAGCAGACCGCAGAAGGTGTAAAAACAAGGGTAATAAAAACATTAAAGCGAATGATTTTTTAAAATTATTACCATTTACTTTACCGACCACACAAGCACATGTGTTCATATATGTATACATACATACATATGTATATCTGTATGAATGTTTGTATGCATATTTGTATACCCAACACACATGTACATATCTACATATGGACAGGATTATTGACCAGCATCCAATTTCTTTATTAACCACTTGACCAAAATTTGGCCCATCCAGCAGCTGTGAGTCAACAGCTTGACGCGTCGCGGTACTCAAATGCCATCACTCACACAAAATAAAAAACATCTTCGCACCTACATATGTATGTATATACATACGTATTTACGTACTTATGTATGTATGTATGTACATATGTGTATATGTATACAAAACGCAGCGCTTGCCAAAAATAATTAAGAACGTACAATTATTGACTTTTAATTAAGAAAAAAAACGGCTTGACTTTTCGAAATTGTTGCCAAGTGTTTATCGAAATTGTAGCGCATCGTCGAAGTCACCAATTCACCGCTTTTACTATCTCGCTCGCACTACACCCGCAACTCTTGGCAATACAAAAAGCGAAAAAACAAAAAAACAAACACTTGCACTGATGTGCGCTGCCAAAAGAACGGTCAGTGTCAAATAGGGGGCGCTGCCAGAAAGGGATATGCAATTCTGTGCCAAAGAGTTTAGTCAGCGCATTTTAATGACGCCCGAACGGACTGATGGCGGTGAGTGTGGGACACATCATCCGGCATCTTTAACTGCGCAACAATGTATTCCGGTAGCTAATAGAAACGGCAATTAAAAACTATTATTGTTAAACAATTTATTTATGTTTCGTAAATAATTTTAATTACTTATTGCATTGGATAATGCTTGACGCTGCAGCCAACGCAGGAACGCGGCAATATTTGCGATGTAAAGTTCCGATTTGTAGATCTTTTCGAATGTCGCTGTGAAGCATGAAGCAAGCAACCCAGTGGAAAAATGAGTCATGGCTTACATTTTTGCTAAACCAAAAAATTTATGAAAACGGTTGAATGAATAGTAAGAAAATGTGTAATGTGAAGCACATACACATAAATACATACATACATATGCACAAAAGAATTATCAAAATTAAAGCCAGCAAATATACTTGGAGCACTTACAATTTTTGATTCCGAAAAGCGTCCTTTGCTGAATAAAAGTATGTTTTGTGACCGTTGATATTCATTTGAAAAGCAAAGCAAAAAGTGCTGAATCTGGCCAATAAATAAAACGAACCAGCAAACCAATTGAGTTAGTTCTTGGCATAAACATAAATGCAAAAAACTGTCTTCTCCACAGTTTATTGCATAATGCAAAGTTCATTTTTAGAATTTTTACTCACTTTCCATTGCTACGTTTATGCGCTCGTTCAGCGCTGCTGTCTCCAGTGTCAGTTGCATTTCAACTGCTGCCAACTTGACAGTTTTAATTTGACAGCTGAGCAGCAGTTTACAACTTTGTTTGTGCCACTGTCCGCTGCGGATTGTCCGACCGATCGAATGCTTTGCAATGAATATACAGATATACATACATGCATACATATGTATATGAGGCATTCCACACTATTTCAATTGGTCAAAAACTTCTTTTGGCGTATTTTGGATATGTTGCCACTGTTTATCAAATTTTTTAGTACTTATTTTATAAACAAAAAGTCAAAAGTTGTAACAAGCAACGAGCAAGCTTGCTTAATACATGCATGCGTTCAGCGAAACACTTGATTTTATTAGACATTGCTTCAAGAAAATATTAATATCTCAGGCAATATAAAGAGACACCCTTTAAAAATTGGTCAGTTTATTCTTTGATATACAACGTTCTATCACAAAGTTTTTAAACTTTTTTAAAGAACTTGTAGAAATACAAAGTAGCAGAGTTTTGCTTGCACAAAAGTAATTAAAACTATTCGAAATATTTGTATATTTTGCGAGCTATATCTCTTTTGCAATTTATTCATATTTTGCACACTTTGCCAATATTCGATATGCTTAAGTGATTGAAAAAGCAATTAAAGAAGGAAATTAAAATTAGATTTTCCTCGTGTATTGAAAGGTACAGACAGGTGGGTGATATACCTAAGTAGACTTTTTCGAATACTTATTTATTATTTTCGAGAGATACCATAATAATCAAATAAAGTCCGCGGCACAATTATAGCACTTCCAGTCAAAATTGGTAAATTTTTGACAAAATATTTTTTTAATTTCAATTTCAATTTTTTTTTTTTTAATTTAAAATTTTGCCTATTTTCTAATAAAAACAAGTAACTCTAAGAACTAACTTTGACAAAATATTAAGACAATTTTAATTTCTATATTTTTTGTTTTTTTCATTTAAAATTTTGCCTATTTTCTAATAAAAACAAGCAAATCTAAGTTTCCAACTTCACACAAAATCTATAAGAACTTTTAATTATCATATCAATGAATAAAGTGTCGCTTTATGAAAGTAACACTTTCCATTTGTTTGTACCTTAACATCAATAATTTATTAATTTTTTTCATCTTATTTTGTGATTAGTATCTAATTGTGATTCGCCACCTTAAAATTTTATGAAGCGGTGACATAAATTGTTATTCTACATTAAACAAAAATTTTTTTTTGAACGATTGGCTTTTCTCTTTTAGTCAGTAGTGGCAGTATCTCTCTGGAGACTTCAACAATAGTCTGAAAGCATGGCAGGCTCCCATCTAACCTGATAACGTTTCTCGTACTCTGCAATTTCTTGATGATATTCTTCACCGTGTTTATCACTCACTGAACCCATGTTTTGATATATGCTTGTGACCTAATGCTAACATTAATCCATCAATACTATTGCAGAACATTAATCCATCTTCTTTTGAATAAAAGGTAGCTAAGGTAATGTGATGTTTTCGATAAGTTTTTATCTCGAGCCTGATATTTCCGATT
Source organism: Philophylla caesio (assembly GCA_963971545.1). Taxonomy (NCBI): domain Eukaryota; kingdom Metazoa; phylum Arthropoda; class Insecta; order Diptera; family Tephritidae; genus Philophylla; species Philophylla caesio. Next base: position 163,689,482 of record OZ020604.1, read on the forward strand.
TTTCTATGGTCAAATCTTTATATCTAACAATGCCATTTAGTTGTGATTGACCTATCAAATGTGGTTCTGTATTTTTTCATCTATAAATACCTCTTCGCTATTAGAACGGCCTGCATCATCTTCTTCTTCAATAGGACTCGATAAACTTGATGAAATAAAAAATCTTTCCGGTACTGGAATGTCTGGAGAATGTGGTAGCGGCATTGACACTGATGACACAGTAGCATACTTCAGCGAGTGTTTTGATTCTTTTGCAAAACCTTTCACAGTTGTTAAACATAAGTAACAGTCGTCTACGTCATTTTTGGGTTCACGCCGCTGCATTGGTACACCAAAAAGGCATCTGTTTAATATTACCCTTATACCAACCCGTCAAATATGTATAACATTTTAAACAAAACACTTTCGGCACCCATGATTTGTCTTTATTTCTAATGGCAATTTTAAAATAAGCTTCATAACATTTTTTAAACAAAGGCGAAATTGGCTTTTTTTCACTTTTAGGAGTCAATTGACCCCAAAGGTAACATAATAAGCTAGGAGAATTAAGACAAACACGCGGCATTTTGTAGATTTATTAATAATCTAAATGTTTTGATGACTTTTGTACACACCAATGAAATAATTTTATAGCTACCCTCAACTAAGTGTAACGAAAAGTAAATGAAGTCAGATTACCGTAATTAATGTTTTGGGACGTGATATCTAAATATAAATTTGTTTTCTGTTGTTTCCTAGGTATACCTAATACGAATCACCATTTGGGATATCGGTGATTTTTTTTATGTTGCATAGTGTATTTTGCCAGGGTTTTCTACGGTTTTTAGTAGCAGATATGGCAGCCGATAGTTATCAAACACATTGTAAACTAAAAATTCACTTACCTTCTTTTTATCTCTCATCGAACCTTTGCCTCGGACCATTATTTTGCAGCCAGTCTCTTGTTCCAATTGCTTGGCTGTCATGCCACGTGGTCCCAAAATTCTGCCAACGAAATTGAACTGCAAAAAAAAAAAACAAAATAAATAAATAAATAAATAAAAAACACGTGTATTTATGTATTTTTTCTGCAGTGAAGTATATTTGAAGTAACTTTTATTACTCGGCCAAGAGAAGAAACAATTTAGACAGTTCGGTAAAGAAAGTAACATGTGTAGCATATGTCTAGAAAGTATATTTTTGCTGTAAGCTTTTGCGAATGCGTTCAACACACTCTAGCAATTCAAGATTAAAGCAATGCCATATTTTTCCACGCTGTTGCTTCTAACAAATTTCATTCATTTTAATTTTTTTCATTTTGCAAAAAATAGCTTTGTCAAATTACGGCAATCACCATACACTTCAAACACTTGGAAAACCCAAAAACAAATAACTCAGCGCAAATTAAAGACATTCGCAATCGCCTCAGCCAATGTGACTCATACGCAGTGGTGACCCAAACCTGCCGCCGCGGCCGCCACTCTTCGATAATCGGCCATTAGAAATGCATCACTGCGCTGACATGACATTGAAATACTTGGCAGGAAATTTCCAATTGCCTGAGGCGTAACACGCCTAGAATCGACACGAAAATCCAATCAGTTAAATGAAGATGTAAGACCAGCAGCAGCGCTAGAAAAAAACAACCCACTGCACAATGAAACGTTTTGCCCTACATACATACAGTTGTGCTCAACTCAATAGTAGTGGTTTATTTTCACAAATTTTAGTTATTTAAAATGCAATGAACTCGTAAGCTAAAACGATATTTAAAAAAAAAATGCTTCAAACCTCCAAATTTATTTATCACAAGCTTTAGAAAACTTTGTAGTATACAGTTTTGTAGCCCATTCAATTTTAATACAAGTACAAGTTTTAAGTACCTGGAAGATTTTTGAGAACTTTTTTTTTACGAGTTTGTTGCTTTTTTTCACATAAAACTAAAAAGAAGAAAAATTCTCAAAAATTAACAGTATATTTATGACATTTCAAACCTGTACATTATTGCCCTAAAATTGAAGGGGCTACAAAACTGCATAATAGAAAACTTTCTAAACCTTCTGGGAAAAAAGTTTCCAAGTATGAAAATGCTTTAAATCCTTCAAAAAAGAATTATGTACACAATTTTAAACATTTATTTAGTAGCATTTAAATTGAAAAAAATTTAAAGCCCATAAAATGTAAATAAGTTGCCAAATAAATTGTAAAATTTAAGAACTACCAATAAAATGAACACAGGTATTGCATACATATGTATGAAAGTATGTATGTATGTATGTACATCACCTTGCCACACGTCGGCCCGCATTTCAGCCATGCAGCATGTGTATCTAGAATTTAACTTTATGTAAGTTTGAAAGTGCAGTTTGTACATAAAGTGCAACTCGCATGTTACGCGGACGCCTTTCTACTTAACCCACCTCCGTCACTCGAGAGTATGCGACCTCGAACGTGCCTTCCAAGACGTGCCGCCACTTTGCTGCTCCGGCCAGCCGCAACGCATCTAATGCCTGATTCTGATGGCTCTTGCTGTACATACGCCTGCACATACATACATAGATATGTGCATAGGCATGTGCAGCTAGCGCATCGAAATACATAAGTATGCACTGCATCACGGCAAGTTCACATTTGCATGCGAGTCTGTCGTCATGCGTCGTGGCCACTTATTGATTTGCTAGCTAAAAGCAATCGCTTTGTTTGGATTTTTATTTGATGTACTTATTTATTCCATACATACATACATTTTCGTATATAACTACATATAAGTAACAACATATACATAAATTACTGCACTGCTTGTCACTATGTTGCTTTCTGTCTATTTATCTGGCTGCGAGTCTCTTTGACTGGCTCCCTCATTTATAAGCCGCAAATGGAAAATTTGTGATTGCAATTCATAAACGAATTAGATTTCTCGTACAATTATGAGTTTCAATTTGTTGGCCTGTAAATTTGCTACATTTGGACATTAAATCGGGTTAGAACCATAAATGGGCGGTCAATTTACAGCACACTCAATTAAGATTTTATAATATGTAGCTAACAAAAGCCCATGGTATACACATATGTACATATGTACATAACTATTAAACCATATTTTGTTTTTATAAAAGTAGATAGAATCACGCATGCAAATGACATTAAATCATTTAGTTTTCTATTCCTCATTGCTTATCACTCTTCAAAGGAGTTAACATTAATCAAATACGAATTTAAGGCAATTTTTGAAATATGACAAGTGTAAATCAATGAGAGGAAGTAATTTGGAAATAATAATTTAAATATTTCAATTCGTAAAGAAAAACTAGCGGGTGATCAGTTAAGGACTAAGGACCTCGGTCCCATTTTGAAACTTAATGTCGTGTTCATCATAGCGCCCGTCGACGTTCTGGAGGAACTTCTGCCCTGAACAAAGACCGGAATGGTTCCCAATACCACCTCCTTCACTCGCATTTCAACGATGGAATACTGAATCGGGCGGAGAAATCGCACAATTGGTCGAGGGATTTTCCGTGAGATCAGAATTAATTTTCAAGCAAAGGTGACATCCATCCAAGAAGCGATGCATTCACTGCTTAAGAATGCGACATAGATCAACATTTATTCAGAAATCCAAGTGTATATAAGAACCCTTTTTCAACCCTGTAATTTAATGCAGTCCGAGAGCGGTGAAAACCCTGCAGCGATGGAATCAGTTATTTTTTTGCCCGCATACAAGTGAAAAAATAAATTAATATATAAAAGTACATACGAGTACATACAATAGTACACACATCATGAATTTCTTCAATATATTTATACGAAAGAAAAAAACTGCATCAACTCTACAACTACACATAAAACCGATTGAGAATTAAGTGCGAAACGCGTTAAAATATTTTTACTTGCATATTTGGCAACATTTGTTACGAATGAGCAAATATGTTTGTATAGGTTAAGTCTATTTACAAATGCACGTTGCAGTTAAAATAGAGCCTCGCAAAGCGCTAGCTCCACACTATACACTTTAAGAGTGTATGAAAACTAGTGCAAAATGGATGCAGAGTGGTGCAGTTTTGCTTTCCGCTAGCTACGCTTGATCGAACGCGGCGTTCGTGGCCGAGCGTTTAGAGTGTGCTTACAATTTCTAACATAAAAAAGTTTTATATTTTATAATTTTATTGAGCTCAAGGCCAGTTTTTGGAAGATTTGTTAGTGAAAAAACAACAACAGCTTTTAATGGTTGAAGTTATAGTACTATTTCGGAAATCACCACATTTCCTCATCAGACTTCTTTTTGATTATTAAATTAAATTATTTTTAATTTAATTTTCATAACCACTTCTCTCAGGCTTTGAACCCGGGAGCTCGGAGTTGCAGAGCCAATACGCTACCTATTGTGCTACGCTAGCCGAGTTGGCTGTTGTGTTTATTTCATCTTCCTTAAACAAACTAACTACAAACAAGAGCAACTGATCTGCCGCTATTTAACTTGTTTGTGTAGTTGTTGTTTGTGTTTTTATTTTGCAAATTCTGTTTTTTATTTTACATTATATGCATTTCTAAGGCGTGCTCATCCTTGTCTATAAATGGTTGTTCATTTTTCTGTTGGCCTAGTAAATGTTTATATTTTATAATTTTATTGAGCTCAAGGCCAGTTTTTGGAAGATTTGTTAGTGAAAAAACAACAACAGCTTTTAATGGTTGAAGTTATAGTACTATTTCGGAAATCACCACATTTCCTCATCAGACTTCTTTTTGATTATTAAATTAAATTATTTTTAATTTAATTTTCATAACCACTTCTCTCAGGCTTTGAACCCGGGAGCTCGGAGTTGCAGAGCCAATACGCTACCTATTGTGCTACGCTAGCCGAGTTGGCTGTTGTGTTTATTTCATCTTCCTTAAACAAACTAACTACAAACAAGAGCAACTGATCTGCCGCTATTTAACTTGTTTGTGTAGTTGTTGTTTGTGTTTTTATTTTGCAAATTCTGTTTTTTATTTTACATTATATGCATTTCTAAGGCGTGCTCATCCTTGTCTATAAATGGTTGTTCATTTTTCTGTTGGCCTAGTAAATGTTTATATTTTATAATTTTATTGAGCTCAAGGCCAGTTTTTGGAAGATTTGTTAGTGAAAAAACAACAACAGCTTTTAATGGTTGAAGTTATAGTACTATTTCGGAAATCACCACATTTCCTCATCAGACTTCTTTTTGATTATTAAATTAAATTATTTTTAATTTAATTTTCATAACCACTTCTCTCAGGCTTTGAACCCGGGAGCTCGGAGTTGCAGAGCCAATACGCTACCTATTGTGCTACGCTAGCCGAGTTGGCTGTTGTGTTTATTTCATCTTCCTTAAACAAACTAACTACAAACAAGAGCAACTGATCTGCCGCTATTTAACTTGTTTGTGTAGTTGTTGTTTGTGTTTTTATTTTGCAAATTCTGTTTTTTATTTTACATTATATGCATTTCTAAGGCGTGCTCATCCTTGTCTATAAATGGTTGTTCATTTTTCTGTTGGCCTAGTAAATGTTTATATTTTATAATTTTATTGAGCTCAAGGCCAGTTTTTGGAAGATTTGTTAGTGAAAAAACAACAACAGCTTTTAATGGTTGAAGTTATAGTACTATTTCGGAAATCACCACATTTCCTCATCAGACTTCTTTTTGATTATTAAATTAAATTATTTTTAATTTAATTTTCATAACCACTTCTCTCAGGCTTTGAACCCGGGAGCTCGGAGTTGCAGAGCCAATACGCTACCTATTGTGCTACGCTAGCCGAGTTGGCTGTTGTGTTTATTTCATCTTCCTTAGCTCCCGGGTTCAAAGCCTGAGAGAAGTGGTTATGAAAATTAAATTAAAAATAATTTAATTTAATAATCAAAAAGAAGTCTGATGAGGAAATGTGGTGATTTCCGAAATAGTACTATAACTTCAACCATTAAAAGCTGTTGTTGTTTTTTCACTAACAAATCTTCCAAAAACTGGCCTTGAGCTCAATAAAATTATAAAATATAAACATTTACTAGGCCAACAGAAAAATGAACAACCATTTATAAAAAAGTTTTGAAATCTAAATTCTCAAAAATTTTCTAAAACCTCTAAGAAAAGTTATTTTTTTATATTATAAAAAGTTTTATAATTAGGTTTATACGGAAATTGTTTAAGATAGTTACTAAATACATATATTTGCCAAATTTTGTCAATATATAATTTCTTTTTATTTTAAACATTACTGTATGTAGAATATTCTTCGAAACAAGCAAGAAAATGCTTGCCCCTAATGTTTTTTTTTTAAATAATTTTCATTAAAAATATATTTCGATATTTCAAGATAAAAAAAAATAAAAACCGATAAATAAAAAACTCAATTAAAAACACATATTATTTTGTATATTTGTATGTACAAATCTCCAAGCATTATGTTGCTTTAAAAATATCAATAGAAAATAAAAACAAAAAAACATATAAATTAATGATAAAATCATGGTTATTAAATACAAACAATTAAAAAACAAAATTTTTTTTTAAAAGTTTTATCAAAAAATATATAAAAGATACACAAAAAAGAAACAAAAATAACATAAAACATTTTTAAAAAATAATAAAAAAAGGCTAACAAATTCATATTAAAACTGTATTTAAATATACGTACATATTAAAAACGAAAAACCAAAAATGACATGAAATTAAATAAAATTCAAATAAGTTTTCGCCTCTAAATCGGCAAAGCGATTGTAGCATCAACTGATCCGAACGACGTTGACGGTTTCGTTCCCCCGACAGTCGGGTCTACGATTTATGTCCGGCCAAGGACTGTCACTTCAGCGTGTTTTATGATGCTATAGCAACAACAACGTTAACGTTTGATTTTTTTTTTAAATTTATTGCCCTTGAATTGACAAAACTGTTCCAATTATACAAAATATGTGTATTGAAAACGATTCGATAGGCTCCTCAACTTGCGTCGTTTATTATAGGGTACATTCAGATTTGCCTTCAAACAAACTTACATACAAACATAAGTAGATACATACGTATGTGCATATTTAAATGTAAATATATTTATGTATACACACATGCATCAAAAGTAGCCAAATATTTAATTCCTCTCATATAAATGTTTTAGTGCGAGCGCACAATAATGCTCATACTATATTTACTCGTTTTTTTTTTAATTCATAGTAAATGTGAAAATAAAAATCTTGTAAAAATAGGAAAAAGTGCTCATAGGACAAGGTTGGTAATTAAAATGCAGCAACACGATTTGCTAATTTCGCACCAGATAAATGTACAATAATACATTTGGCACTCAAGCAAACACACCCACTTATGCATAAAAATACACATACCTACACACAGTCATCCCACATGCAACGCCTAAGGCATTTAACACAAAAATACAAACAAAAAATCGTTCCATGTAGTATTTTTTTAGTCACTCGGTTGTTAAGTAGTGCAAATTCAATACGAATTTCGTGTTAGGCTCCTGGTTTTTTTTTCAGAACATTACAATGGCAAAAAAAAACAAATAATTTCCAACAATGCAACACCTACACACAGCGGGGGGCCACCAACCAACAAACCATCGAAGCACTTATTCGTATGCGGCCAGGGCACGACACACAATTTGAATGTCAAGCGCAGAAATGTAAATGATAAATGTAGCTTATTAAATTGATGCTGTGACGCGGCCGGTGGCTGGTGGCTGGTGGCTGGTGGTTGACGATTGCTAGTTGACGGCTCATGACTGACAGCGGTAACGATGTTGGTGATGACGTCGACTAAAACAAATTGACAACAGACATTGCATTTGTTTGTAAACGAAATTAAACGTTGCGAGGTGAAAATAAATGGAATAGAAAACAAGAACAGCAACAACGTTGTTACTATAGAATAGAATGGTATAGGTATTGCGAATCGGTGGCAAAAAAAAACAACAACAAACGAATAAACTAATATTGCGGTCAAAACTTTTAACCCAATAGGGCAGAGAAGCTTCTAGGAAAGACTTTTTAGTGTTTCTAAAACTATATACTAATGTATACACATTTTCATATGTAAATGTACACGGCAACTCATAGTGGAACAGGTCAAATGAATTTCCTTTACAATATTCACAAGGTTTCTCAAGAAAAATATTTTTAATTGATTTTTACTAAAACCCTATAGCTATTCTATAACTAAAACCACCTTCATCATAGTTTCGGAATTCGCAAACATTTTTCAAAAATATTCTTTGTTCACAATGGCAAACCTCTGATAGTATTTCTGTCATCTTCATTTGTGGTAGAAAATAAAGACACACACCACAAACACTACGATAAGCTCGGCCAAACGCTGAGCTATTAGTGTAAAATCCAAATTATTATTATTATTATAATTTTCAGTTCATATCTTTTTAGATCCGCCGATCAGGAGCTCTGAATTTGAAAGGAAACTGTTAACGCTCTTAGAGGGAATTTGTGAAGTAACATACGACATTAATTCATAAAGAAACATTTCAATTTCCAAGACTATGTTTAACTGGCATACTATTTTATTCTTTGGTAACATTTTCGCATCAGGCCTCCGGCTGTTCGTGCAAAAGTCGACCACTACAGCTAGTCAACATGCGCGAAAAGATCAAATCAATTTGAACGCCGCATTTGCTCGAGTAAATACAATTCCAATCAGCCATATGAAGCGTTGATTGTAAACAGCAAATGTAATTGAAATACCGAAATGGCATACAACGATCAAAATGAGTGGGGTTAGGTATGAAGAAAGCGCATACAGAGTTTATTTGGATATGCAGCAAGTCAGAGTCAACAAGCACAAAGTGTGCTCGTAAAATGTAAATGCGATGCCTGCCACTTTGTTTTGCAAAATTTGCAGTAAACCGCATACATATTTATATACATATCTGCTAAGCTATCAAAGGTAAAGCTACAGAAACACTACTAGACTAGTATGCATCAATTGCTGAAGTATGTAATAATTCATCATTTCCAGCTACATATCTTTGACTGGCCAACTGACGAGCAGTCTAAATGCGTGACTGAAAGCTGGCGTCAATTGAATGCCGGCAATATTTTTGCCTGCAGGCATTGCTAGTTTAATTAACTTTAGTTTACTGTTGCTGACAAAACAAAAATAACAACAACATGCTAACAGCAAAACTTGGCATTCGTACACTTAATCGTCGAGATCGCATTGAGCATTCGTTTATCTTATCGGATTTTAATAATAAAGGATTCAATTAATGCCATTGTTGAACTAGTCTGAGTAACTCAGTAAATGGGATGAGATCATCGCGTCAAAATTAGGGCGCGTTTTCTAGACGAAACAGCTGCTGCAGTGGCAATGACAAATGGCAATTTTAAATGGAAAATAATAATTTTCAATTTTACGACGATAATTAACAATAACAGCAAAATGCAATGAATGTACCTTAAAGTACTATCAAATATGAATGCAAAATATAAATGTACGAGTTTGCATGTTAATGTACATAAATAAATAAAATAAAAATAAATGAGTACCAGGTAAACGTGAAATTCAATGTATTAACATCCGTTTAAGGCTCAGCAAAGCACTTAACATACTATGTTCATAAAATAGGTAAGTTTAGAAATTAAATATTAATTGCTTTTAATTTTCATTAAATATTAGCTTCTTGTCCCGAAAAAATTTCGAACAAGTCTTGAAAGGTCCGAAAATGATATCCAGAACTAGTCCCGAAATGCTATGGAGCAGGTCGTGAATGAGTCCTAAAATCGTAGGCGCACCTATTTGGAAATATTACTGAAATAGTCTCGAAACATTATCAAATCAATCAGAACAAGTCCTGAAATAGTCGTGAGTTAATCCCAAATCATACAAAAATTGTTCGATAATAGTTCGATACCCAAATGACCCCGAACTATCAATGAAGCGATCACAATCAAATTACGGTTGTCAAATAGTACTGAACACCTCTCGAAATGTTCGTACATTGGTCCCGAAACAGTCGATCTATTTAAAAAAAACTGTATTTATTTAATTTTTCTTCGTTCAATGTTTAATGCCGAACCAACATTTGGCTAATATTGACCACTTTTCGGGTACCCACCAAGAAAACTATGAAAAATTAGTTTTTTTAATAATTTTGCTAGAGGAGTGCCAAAATTCAGACACAATTTCGTTGTTAATTGGATACATCAATGACTTTTTTTTGCACAACAAAAAAAACGTAGTGCATACTAAACAAGAACAAAAACGCTTGGAAATCTTGCTCATATTCAACAAGCCAACAAGAACTGGACCACGTTTTCGCTTTTAACATTAACAGCTCGAGCGTTCGAAGTCGGCCAAGTGGAAAAACGATTTCCCTTTCAGGCACTTGTTCGAGCATGCGCAACTGCTGCGCACGATTGGTGGGAAAATGCGTTAAATACACAGGTGTGTGTATGTGTGTGTGCGTAGATATGTATTGCATATTAAGTAACTTGCATATAATTTAGTTTTTATTGTATTTTTTAGTTTTTTCAACAAACAACTTGTTTATATTTTACGGTAAAACGCGACAAATTGTAAATAATTAATGAACGAGTACTCGCATGTACTATACACATACATATGTATGTATGTTAACTTCGACGAAAGTTGTGGTTTTTTTGCTACTTTTTTGTTTTTTGGCATTAGTAATCAACCAACTGCGCACACAGGTGTATATTTTAATAAAAATGTGTAATTGTGTATATTAATAAAGGGAAGAGAAATGCATCAAGTAGATAAACCCTACATGAACTCACCACCCATTAGTTCAAAAAAACTGAACTCACCACACATAAAATAATGAAGTTATGTTATGTTACGTTCCATTGCGTCATGCTGTGTTAAGTTATGTTATGTTCCGTAGCGTTACGCTATGTTAAGTTACGTTATGTTATGTTCCGTAGCGTTATGATGTGTTAAGTTACGTTTTGTTATGTTATGCTGTGTTTTATTATGTTCTTTTGCGGCGGGAACACTTTACCATCAAAAACACTTTACCTAAAACTCCCAAATCAGAAATCTCCACACACACTTAAACTCACAACACTTGAATTCCTCACACCAAAAACACCTTACCTAAAATTCCGAAATCAGAACTCTCCACACCATAATATCAACGCACTTCATATCACCTTTCAAAAAACTCACTTCATATTACGATATCGTGCCTCACTTCAGCTCAACTCACCCCACATCATTGAAGAAAGTGGAGCAAATCGTAAATAAATTGATTTCTTCAATTGTGATTTCAGCTATTTAAAATAAAGCCTCCCAGAATTTTTTTTGTGTTTTCTTATGTTAAGTTCATTGTAACCAAAGATTATTTTCAAGGATTATCGAACGATTAAGAAATAAATTGGATAAGTAAAGTAACACTTACATAGCGAAGCCCTTTCAAGCATTCTAAGCTATGGTTGAATTAAATAAGCGTGTATGAAAAATAAATCTTATAAAGATATAATCTACATAAGCTTGAAGTCGGTGGGAATTGCCGTTGATTTTTTGTAATTTTTATCGCTTACGGTTTCCTCTAGGTTTTACATAGAAGACTATGCTTAACAAACTCGGCGAAAAAAAAATGTAAAAATTAAAGCAGCGTGCAAATTTTATCTCTTACGAATGCAGTTTAAAAACCGTAAGAAGATTAACTTTCACTGTTAGCGTCTTAAATTATACTTTTTAGATTTAAAAAAAAAATCGTAATAAACTTTTCTTATCGAAGCTAATCCTCGTATGTCAGAGTGATTCTCGGACTGCGCTTTCGGTGAGAACGAAATTCGTGAAAGTTGCGATTTTTGGGCTTAGCGAATTCGTACAAAATAATCAAACATTCCCAAAGTTTCCCAATTTCGTGAAATTCGCTGTAGCCGAAATTACAGTCCTACATACCTATACATTTATACAATACGTACGTTGTTAAATAAATAATAATTTCCCTTACCTACAAGCAAAATAAGTGAAATATTTCGCTAACAAATTGGAGAAATATAAACTCAACTCTATCACTTTAAGTAATTTACATTTGCCGTTCTGAGTCGGCACAAAATTGTAGGTTCCTTCATTTGTGGTAGAATATAAAGACGCACACCACAAATGGTATGAAAAGCTCGGCCAAACACTGAGCTATATAGAGTAAGCGCCAAAATTATTATTATAGTTAAAATTGGACTTGGGTTTTGAGAGACGTCGTTTAGACCGCTATGTTTTTTTTATATCGAAACTAAAATAGTTTTTGTATAATTTTAATAAGTGAACAAACCCCAAAAATATAAAAAATTTAGTTGTGATTTTTATACCTGGCAGTATTGTTAGAAAATTGTATGTACATACATATGTTCTTGTTTATATCTATTTGCCTATTGACAATTAGATATTTGCTTGAGCAAATTTTAACGATTTAAAGCAGTGGACCGAACTTCCTGTGATTTTTTTCTTGCATTCGATTTGATCTTTCAAGCCCAATATTATATTCGCCGTAGAAAAATACACTCTCACACAAGTTTACTAAGGCGTGGTGCGTTAGATATCTGAGGAAGTGCTTGTAGGAAAAGTTTGTTCAAGTAAGATATTAATAAATTATTGCTTTGTGAAGTTGTGTGGGTTGCTGAGCACATGGTTTTGTGCAAATAAAGTTATTGATAAGGCTAAAGTATTTGCACACGTATGTATGTGTGTAGGTATAAAAAGATGCAGACTTTTTCAACACCATTCCCATTGCATATTGGAAGCCCTAAAATGTTCAGAACGCACTTTAAGTGATGTGAATGATATAAAAAAAAGAAGTATCTTTTTTCTCTTGGTAAATCTAAAACAATTTTACAACTTTTATTAAAAGCACACATTTTTTTTAGTATGCAGTTTTATAGCGCATTCAATTTGAGTATAATAAAGTGCAAGATTTAATTGACTAAAAATTACTGTTGATTTTGGAATTTTCTTTTTAAAAATATATTGAAAAAAAAATCAATCAAATTCGAAAGTTGTGTATATAATGATAAGGTTATTTTAAACTATTTTTTTTAGAAGGTATTATTATTTTAAAGTGTTGAGGTTTTCACCACAATTTGTGTATAAAACTAGTTAGTAAAAATTTATTTTAAACTTAATCGCTCCCCAAAAACCCGGATTTTCCACATATCAGATTCAATTACGTCTTTTGCTTTATACTATATATTTGCAGTTTGCAGAAGTGTTTATCTTCGCACATAGTGGAACAATTTTTTCCTTGAACTGAATCGCACAGATTTTCTTGAAGTCTCGCACCCAGCTCCACCTAGCGGAATAATTTATCGTAGACATTTTTCACTTCACTTAAAGGGTATGCGAATATTTACTTTTTCAATTTAATCGAACCATAAATATGGATATCCTCAAAATTCCAACACTAGCGCTCCGTAGCGGATTCCTTCCTCAGTGAAATATATATGTATATTCGTATATGGAGTTATACATTTTAATTTTACTTTAAAAATTGCGGATTTTCTGGACTTCATTTTTGAATTCCATATACGTGTGTGAATAAATCATAACATAATTTGAGGCGCAATAGTGATGACAATAGTCAAGCGATGGTGATTGTCCTAGGCGTGGTAATAGGTCTTTATATTTATTTTAATCACAACATGTGGGCCGTGTTGAACTCATTACAATTTCAATCATCAAGAAAATAAAGCCAAAATAAAAATTAATATTCAATATTTGTCTAAAGTAAATATTTGGCGGTAAGTGGATTACAATATGCAAAGTATCACTAAATATTTTGGCAAGAAGGCTAACAATACGTTGACTGATTTATTTACATTTGATACATATGTATGTATACATATGTTAATACAAATATGCATGCTTAAGAATACCCATTAAACCAAAGCTTTCGAGTTTTTGGCACATGAAACCTATCTGCATTAAGCCGTAGGTGTTTGGAGTTGACTTAAGGAATTGGAATTGATGACTTCTATGCGTATTTATTGGTTTCTATACTATTCTGAACGGAGCTGAACACGTATTGTAAAGAATTAGTTAAAAAATTCCAAGATACAAAGAGAAAAGATTACAAAAGTCGTAAAGTGTAAAATAAGAAAATAGATTTTGATTTCGGAAATACTTTTGACGTACCCTAGCGCATTCGGTAATAGAACGAAACAAATGGATGGTTGGGTATATGGTGAACATTTCATTCCCAAACACAGCCACGCGCATACATTCACATTATTGCTTAAATAAGTTTTTCGGCAAAAGCTCTTACAGTTGACCTCAGCGTACATATGGACTTAAAGTGTAAAAATTCCAACATGCAAACGATTTCATTTTAATTATAACTTTTAGACATAAATCAATCATCGATAATTTTAAAAGTACATATCTTTGTGTATGTGCCAACAACACCACTTTACTTAGTGGCTCATACCAATGGTCGGTTGCAACATTTTGCTGTGGATTTCAAAGCGTCAATATGCAAATAGTATGTACGTAAGCAAGGTGATAAGTGAAGAATTTCAATTGCAGATTCTCCGCTATTTCGATGTCATGTTCGCACAGATGAGTAAATAAGCCGCATTCTAGCAAATATTATGTAAAATTTGTAGTTGTTGTACTTAGGCACTGATTGGGCGCAACAACTCAAGGCGTACAAACATTGGGCACTGAGGTCAACTACTACTCAGTTATTTAGTATATTTTCAGTGAACATATATATGAAGGTTATATATGTATATATATATACAGGTTGATTTAGAAATTAAACAATTTTGATTTGATTATTTGAATTTTGTCAGGACGACTTTTTCGGAGACACTTCGGGAGTAGTTAAGAACAATTTCAGTACTATATAGCGACTTGTTGTGAACAACCTCGATTTGAGGTCAAACTAGTACCAAAATTGCCTTGAAGTGCTTCTGAAATAATCTTAAATTTGTTTCGAAATGATAGTGAACGTTCCTTAAAACTATCCCAAAAATTTTCCCAAACTAGCCCAGAAATACTTCTAAAATATATCTCAAATTGTCTCTAAAAATTATAGTACGAGTCCCAAAATGTTTTTGTAAAAGTCGCGAATTAATTCTAAAATAATCCGAAAACCTGTCCCGAATTAAACCCTAAATAAATAGTTTTTAAACTATCCTGAACTAATCTGAAATGGTACCGAGTTAGTGCCGAAATGATCCTGAAAAAGTCGTGAGCTAATCCAAAAATAGCCCTAAAAACTTACCAGAATCTAATTCTGAAATTTGTTTCAAAATGATCAGGAACAAAAGAGCCCGAACTGATCGTCGGTCGTGAATTGATATTAAATATCCCGAAATTTTCCTAAAATTGTAATGAACTACTTCCGTGATGCTTGAGGAATAACCCCAAAGTAGTTTGGAAAATGTCCCGAAACTATACCCAAATCCCGAATTAGTAACGAAATGGTAATAAACTTGTCGTGAACAAGTCACGATATGGAAGTGATAAATAAAGTGATTTTTAAATTTTAATACTCTAAAAATGTCTCAAATATCAATTACTAAGCTTTTACTGTGAAACTAACGATAGTGTTAAAATATTTAATAATTGATTATTGTACATTCATATTTTACTATTGCTTTCAATGTTAAATAGTACTTTTATTTGCCACTGCTTCAATTAATTCACTATTTATCGCAGCTAATTGCTTTGACCGCCAAGTGCACACCCACTCCGATCGCAACCAGCAAACATTCCGAGATAATATTTTATTTTATTTCATTTTCGTGAAAAAGCAGTAACATTTATTCAAACAATTGCTACTGCAATACTTTAACAACAATCAGCATTTGCCTCGCCCCTTACATGGTTCGTCAGACGATCCGTGATTTCTAAAAGCAAACAAATGTTTTAGATTCCAGCAATTGATAAAAGCCAACAAAATATAATGAAAAAAAGAAAAAAACAACGAAGCCACCAAGAAGTAAACAAACACACAAATAGTAAACACAAACTTAAGAAATATCAAATGCCATAACTAAACACAGTTTGTGGCACGCGTTCGTCGTTCATATTTATAGATACAAAGCATTTACAAGTACAATAAATGAGAGACATGAATTGATTGCGCAAACAACCATGCCTAAATACATACATATGTACATACGTACATACATAAGTGCACGCCATTGAAACTACAAGTGGCGGCGGCTTTTATAAAACCAATAAGCAGTAGTATTTAGTAGACACTTATCGTTTGGAAATGCACGATAAGAGCGGAATTGATACAAGAATGTGAATCAAATACAACAACACTCGTGGTTGCAGAGGCATAACAACTCAAATGATTATTTGTCTATTTGTGCATACTAAATAGTAACTACTACGAGTACCATTCGAGTGCTGATAAAATAATATATCAAAAAAAATTACAAAAAAAAAATAAGAAAAGGTAAACATACACCTCTTTTATTGGCACCAACTACCTACATACTCCTACCAACTTCATTGATAAATTACTTTCGGTTGCGGGATTGGTGTTCATTGATTGTTTGATAAATCATCGTGTTGTCTGTCGTTATCAGTGTAATTACTTATTAAATACTTTGCTTTGGATTTTAGCGTAAAAACAAATCAAGATAAAGGGGCGTAAATAGTTAACAAATAGCAAATAATCAGGTGATACTCGTAATCGCAATGGGGTGGGTAAGTGTAAGGAGTAAAAGAACAAAGGCGTTTGGCAGAGAAACTCTAAGCTGAATTTATGAAAGTAAATAAATATAGGGGACAAGTTTAGGTAGAAAATTATTAAAACTGATTTCAATCTAAAAAGCTATACTCAATTATTTCTTCATGTACTGAGTACTTGTTGTACTAGAATCCAGGTGGGTAACGATAAAGCGATTAAAGCATTTTCTTATATGACCAGCTCATCAAAGCTTGGCAGCCTTGAGAGTAAAAGAGTAAGCATGAAAATCATTAAGCCAAACCTTAATTTGTATGATGTATGTTGAAGGAAAGAGCGGCCTGTCAAAGCTGCGTTTAAACTGAAAAGTTTTGCAGGATTTAATCAAAATGGCTGCGATTACAGGCTAAATTTACTCGAATAGACTTAGAGTCATATTGTAAAGTTAATTTCCTTCTTCACTCAATGGGAATTAGAACTCTACTGCATATACATATGTTGTATAAAAATTTGTGAAAACAAACACACAAGCGTTGGATTCATTTCACAATATCCAAATCATTGAAAATTTGGAAGATCATTGAAACGGCGATAAATCGCCGACTCTTCCAGAAGAGCTTTGCGCGATATTTCCATCCAATCTACAAAAATGTTTGTGTTTTCACAGTGATGATTCACTACTTTTCTTCTAAAAGTGTTTAAGTTTATTTTTGAGTTCATCTTTTTTATTTTCTGAGTGGGTCACTAAAGATTCAGTTTTGCAAACGCCAACAAAGCTTTTATAAGGATCGTCTTAATTGCTAATATAATTGGTAAGCGAAAGAGAAGGATCAAAACTATTTTTATAGACATTTTTGTTAATTTGTTCATTGTCTTGGCTTTAGGTATTTTAGAGAGAATTCGGTATGAGAAAGAATCGATTTCCGAATTTCTCTCCGATACTTTTTTGAGAAAATGAAACTTTTCTTTAATACTTTAAAGAGTACTGGTATCGGGTAAATTGCAATCAACACTACAAATGACAACAACAAACAGACATTTGACAGACAAAGCGAAAACTAGCTAACAATTTGGAATGAGGGTATAGTTTTCCTTCATTAAGAATGCAAATATTATTAATAAAAACAGGAAAAAATCTTCGAAATTTTATAAATTTGTGTTTAAAAAACCTTAGAAAAAAGATTATAATTTTTTTTACAAGGTAATCGCTTCTTATTTTCAAAAGACTGTGAGCAAATTAAAAAAAGCGAATACGAAATGAACTTAGATACGAGTTCAATTCCTTAAATTGAAGAACATACGAGAAATGTTCGATGACAACACTGCAAGAAAATTTGAGTGACTCAGATTAAACAAAAATATTAAAGCAGCATATGGGCATTATGAAAGTTAGAACTCCTTACGAAGCCTAATAAAAAAAAACGTCTTTTCACCCCGAAGGAAGGCAATTGCATTGTCGTTGGCAAAAATATTAATTAGTATCATCTTGTATATTCTTTATTTATAATTTACTTAAATCCATTTAAATCACATAAAACTGAACAAACAATAGACTTAACAAATATGCCGTTAATTTAATCCGTAAAGCTGCGGTCTGTCAGCGTACAATTTTAATCGGTGTAAGTGGTAACTAATTTTAAATGTTATTCTTTATGTTATTCTTTATGTTATGTTATGTCTACAAAATTTATATGTATTTTTATGGAAATGCGAATTTAATTATGTGGTAAATATTTGATTTAAACTTGCTTAATATATTTAATGAACTGCGTCACTTTTACAATTGACCGATTTGATTTTATTCACAGTTTTGGTGTCCCATATATAAATATAAAAAACTGAAGTATTAATGTGTTTTAAAATACGTGTACACAGTTACTAAATACGATCATTGTAATTTATTTAAGGGGGTCCTCTACTCCCTAGGCCTGAAATCGAGCGGTTGTTTGGAAATAAATTGCGAAGGGTCTACTGAATGGATTTAGGAATTTTTTTTTACTATAAAGGTACATGTTTTGATTTTAAAATATTTGTATTGAATACCAACAAAAAACATTGTCGACCTTGGAATGTCATTGACATAGTTGATGTTGAAACTGCATGAGTTCAGCTTAAGTAAAATTCTGGACAGTTGGGTAATCTGTAATAAGAAATTAAATATTCTTATTAAATGCAGTTGCGTTGGCTAAGTTTTTCCTAGACCGAATTTTTTTTATTTTGCAAATTGTAAAATTTATGCAACGATTTCTGAAAATTTTCTATTTTCACGTAATTTTTTGACATATTAGAGACTCGAAATATAGAACAAAATAAAATTTTGCAAATCGTTCTCTGTAAAAACATAGCGGTATGTTCACTGAATAGTTTAAATAAAAAAAATTGTATGAAGTCTTACTCAGCAGTTAAAAAAAAACACTACTTTCGGGGAAAACGTGTTTAAAGATAAATTACGGTGTATAACTTGATGGAGACGGGTACATTACGGAGTCCAGAAGCATGCAAAGGAATGTGATTTCTAAGAAATCCTCTCTGTGACATATTCTTGGATACAAATAGATTAAAATTATTTATAAACAAAATCGATTTTTTTAAACTGCGAGAGTAAGTGGGTCCTTAATCTCCTTTGATTCGGATCGCAAGGATAGTAATCAGTATTATACCAAAATTTTCTTGGTGATATTGCCGAAATACCAAAATTAATTTTACTTTATATATTTACATAACACGCTAACTTTCTTCTTTTTTCTGTATTTAGTAAAGTTAAACTGTTTATAAAACTTGACGGCACACACTCGTAGCTACATACATAAATGTATAACTAAATTGATTTCACGAATAACAAGCAACTCATATGTAGAGTGAGTTTCACATTTTACTTAAATGAATTCCATGAACTAAATGACATTGAAATAGTATTTCTAGTTAACAAATTATTGTTATACTTTCTTTAAAGTGCCATTGATGGATTTGATACCATTTTGGAACTGGATTTATTTCATATTTTCTCCTTTGTGGATCATTAATTTTTAAGTTCCGCCTCGAATTCAACTTGTAACATAAAATAAATTAATAAATTATCTCTTCGTTGACTCTTGACAATTCTTGAATTAATTCGCCATTTAAATGAGTAATAAACCAGGCACTTTATTTACATATCTTATACATAGATGGTAGGTAAATAAAAAAATAACAACAAAATAAATTAAGAGTGCTATACCGCTAACTAAATAACGTCTAAACGCTGTGAACTCGATACGGCAAAGCTCCAAATAGATACATTCCAGCCATTTAAAGGCGAACATGACTAAAATAGCTCTACGAATTTGGACTACCCAATGAACATTGCTGGTGAAAAGGATAAAACGTGCCATTGTCCGCTACTATACTTCCGAAACTAAACGAAATCTCCAACGTTTTTTAAAGAAAACGTTCAATATATAAAATGTAAGTATATGGTCGTATCCAGTTAATAAACAACAACAGTACTTGTAAGTGTCGCACGTTTTTGCTTTAATCCTCAAAAAGCATAGTTAGCGATTTAAAATAGCCTCTGAAAAATATATTAACATATGAAATGTTGTACAATAAATATCATGTACATCGAAAGTATGTAAACAAATACCTAAAATACATTTTTTTTTATTGGGTTACCGGATCAATACATTGTACTCGTATCCGAGCTCTGCTTTTCCTTGTCGCGTTCTTTCTCAAGCTGTCTGAATTCTGTCGATAATTGAGCTCAATTCACCCAACCTACAACATTTCAACTCACTATTGCTCAATTAGTTCTTAATTGGGTTTAAATTGAGTCTATACATCAAGGCAACCTTGCACACAAAATTTACGGAAGAAAACCAGAAAAACGTTCAAGGAATAAAAAATAATTGAATATTCAACTTATCTGCCAGCTGCTACTTTCTACCCGAAACTGATTACGTTCGTAGATACTATTGCCTAACGCTAATTTAGATTCTGGCTGTGTATGAACACCACAAAGCCCCAATTTAAAAAGTAAATCGAGTCGAAATAATTATTATTTAATTTGAAAAACTTAATCAAAAACTTAATTAAAATCTAATTCATATCTCATATAATAACTTATTATGTCCATAGTTCAAGTGTTTAATTGTTAATTCAATGGAAGATAATTTCTTTTCACAAATAAGCCGCCTAGTTTGCATGTTGAACCTATCCCAAGCGGTCAATCATTCAATCAGTAGTAAATCGCGTTGTCACTTCATTTGCTCTACAAACAGATTTTGTGCATTTAAATGTATGAGCGTTAGATAGATGAACATACATACATACGTATGCACTATGTACACCTGCGATCAATATAATAGTACTGTTAGAGAATGAACTTAATTTTAATTTGGAAATACATAGTTGCAAATAAAATAAAATAAAATAATTTTCCAACATATAATTTCGTCAGTAAGTTGTACTGCTATTATTTTGACCGCAGCTGTATATATGTACATGCATCTAATAGCGTGCGTGCGAATCGTCGATGAAAATGAGTAAATGTAACACATGAAGTCGGTCAACATCAAAGCCAACTATCAAATCTCTCAAACGATACCATTTTGAACCATACGCCACAATCACTTTGAGCAGCTAACCTGAGCAGCGATTGAACAGTGAGCGAATACGAGTAATTGGCGATCAAGTTATTAACATGCATTTAAACTCAATGGCTGCGGCGCACAGTGGTATGACTTCCAAATCTAGGTGAACAAAACTTATTGCTTGATTGTTTAGGTTTCTTAGAAACTCCGCTGGCGAATTTGAACTTGGAATATGAATGAAATAATAAATTGAATTTGACAAACTTTTACAAAATCAGCGTAGATGGGCTATTCAATTGGCGGGAAGTGAACAATTTTTAATAATCTATACATAAACAGACAACAATTTACAAATTATGAATCAAATCATTATTATATAATATTTCACACATGAAAGAGCAGCAAACAAACATTTGGCTCAGCAACCCGATGCTTCTTTGTTCAATCCTGGGAAGCGTTGGTTAAGAATAAATAAATGACGTCTGATGAGGAGATGTAGTGATCTCCAAAATAGCAACAATAACTTCTACCAATATAACTGCAGTTCTTTTTCCAAACAAAAATGCCAATGGAAAGTTGTTTCAATTGTCGTTAATCGTAAAATATTGCATTAATAATTTTGATTGGGTAGAAATATTGAATGTGCCCGTAAAACGCATAGGTTATCTCCTGTGGTAGCTTCGAGTTTAATTTATTAAAGCAGTCGTATTGTACGGCGCAGAAGCATGGACGATGAAGACAATCAGATGAGAGAGCTCTTTAAGTATTCGAGAGAGATTTTTCGAAAGATTGCGACGGCGATTACCGCATACGATGGAACTATGAGCTGTACGAACGTATCAAGTACATAAGTAGATACATATAGTGGAGCGATGGCTACGTCATGTCGTTCGAATGGCTGAAAGCCCTACAGCCCTGAGAGCATTCGACGTGGTACCCGCTGGTGGTGGAAAGATCAAGCGGTAAAGTACTTGGTTACCCTTCGTACTTCCAATTGGCGGCGATTAGCGAAAGACACAAATAACTGACGTACCATGCTGAGCTCGGGAGGTTATTGAGCCAATTAAGTAAGTAAGGGTAACCTTACGTGAAAAACTCACTGACGACCGACCGAAACATCTAATAGACTTATTGGTATGTATGTTCGAATGAACCTCGAAAGTGACTGAATAGATGTAGAATGTAAAAAAAATCATAAAAGTTCTAGGATTTTCATAATTCCATTTTAAAAGCCTGATTTACAGCAAGGCCGGGTAATGCTATAGCTATATACATAAATAAAAAAAAAATTATTTAGCAGTTCGATTTTCCGACTTTTGTCCAACTTTATTTCCAATTTAGTTTATTCCACTCTGCGCTCAAAGCCTTGCGATGACCGACTGAGCTAAGCTCGATAACATCACAAAAACACGGCCAAATAGAAGAATTCGTAGTTTACGGCTGTAAATTTAATAAATGCAACGACGCAGATGAACAAAACAAAAATCATAGCAACTCACAGACGTAGCGCAATTAAACAGACATATTTAAATAATTAATGAAAAAATGAGATTAAGTAATGAAAATTTCAAATAGTTGTATACTTAACAAATAAACAAAAATAAATCGATGCAAACAATTTAAGCATTTAAATTACAAAAATTGCTTAAAAAAAGAGATGTAGTAAACATAAGTAATAAATTAAAATGCATTTTAAATTTATTAGTTAATGCTGCATGACTAATAATATCACTAATGCGACAACAAAAGCAATGGCAATAAAAAACAGCATCATTTGTATGTAGATACAATACATAAATACATTCGTATGTAGATTTGTAAGCGCGAGTCCTACAAACGGTGGACAGAGCGCGATTTAACAGCAATTGATGCGATTTATTGCTACTTTATGAGCTGCAATGAATGACATAAATTTTGCACTTAAAAAATTCATCACGCACACATACACACAATTTTTTGCTCATCAAATGACATAACTCGCATATATGTATGGACATACATATGTACTAAGTATTTTATAAGTATGTATATCTATTTAATTTGAGAATTCTTCAGCAAACTCAATATTCTTGATACAAATATATGTAATATGTAGTTAGAATGGCAAACGAGTAATTGGGCATTAAAAAAATTAAATATTCACATTACATACATATATCTACTTTACTATATATGAATATACTTATATATACTCGTAGATTCACTTTATATATGTAAATATATGCATTACAAATTTTGCATATTGACTAGTTTTTCGCCTCTAACACTTTGTACATTTTATTTGAGCACACATGGAAACCGTCGAACGCAGTTAAAATGATATTATTTGCCACTTTTGATTTTTAAAAATAAATTTTACAAGAACTTACAATTAAAAGTAAAGTACAACCGTGTTATAAAATTACATACACGAAGTTCTCTTTAGTTTCAATTAAAAAATTTAAACTAATTATTTTTTAAATTTGTATACATTTTTTTTTATTTCATACAAAGTTTGAAACATTTATTTACAAACTAGCTTAGCCCAGTGTGCCTTACTGATGTTCTAACAACTGTCATTTTGACAAGAATATAAGAGAAATATATTGCCAATTTTTATATGTGGACAGTTTTATGTCTTGCTATAAGCATTTATATAATCGCTTCATAAAGGCGCAAATATGCTAAAAAATATTAAAAGAAATGAGTATTGCCGCCAGGAAGTTTACGGGGAAATGAAAAATTAGCTGTCAAAGTAACAAAGTGATAGCTTATTTCAGGCAATAGATCTCAAGAAATAAACTCATAAATATAGCTGACATAGAGAAATATGTGGACTTCATTGGCAGACAAAATATTTTCTGACATATTTTGAAGGACATACACCTTTTCTTGTGGAGACGTTCCTAAAAAAAAAGTAGGAAAGTTGTAGCTATGTTTTTGCATAGAAAATAAGAAATTAAGCAAATTTTTTTCTATCCATAAATTTGGGTTTGGCTTCACCTCTTGGATTGAGGCGATTTAGCAACAAATTAAAAAAAATTGTGTTTTTGTATTTTGAGCTCTCCAAGTGTACCTTTATTCTCGCAAAACAAAAATAAAAAGAATACAAATAAGTAAAAAAAAAAAGAAGGAGGCTGTGTCAGAGACACGGCCATTAAGTTTAACGTAGAATACGCCATCCGATAAGACAGAAAACATATGTATAATGATAATTTATAATGATAAATAATGCAAGCAAATGAATTTCTTTATTTGATAGTTACTTTTGATGATATACATACATAAGCTTATGATAGGAAAATAGGATAAAAATGTTTTTAAATTATCAATTAAATTTGTGCGGATTTTAAAGTAAAGTAAAAAGCCAAAGCTTGTCAAAATTTTGCATTTTTTAATGTTCTCTACCGATGTAAGTTTCAGTAACAGTAAGTAACAGTAACTTAATAAATGAATTTAAATTTTTAATTTTCGATAATCATACGAAAAAAAAAACAAAAATTATAAAAACACGAATATAACAAACCGAATATAAAAAATTATAAGTATTAAAAAATTTCAAATAAAACTTTAGTAAGAAATAAAAGATTAAAAAAACAATTAATATCAGTACACGCTCGGTTTTCGCGACTGATTAAAAACCAGAGCTGTCGCGGAAACTGAATTTTTGCGATAACCGAACTCAAAATTTCATTGAAAAAATAGAATGTAATAATTACAAACACAACCGTTTTATTCATATATTTGTTATACACTTACATTTTAAATGTTATTGAAAAAGTTAGAGATTTTAAGTTGCTTTTTTGGCAAATTATTTTTTAAAGCAACGGCTGAATCGCGTAGTTCATATAGTGCTGTTGTCGGCTTGTCATTTTCCAAAGCCCATTGTATGCATATGTTAATCGATGTAATAGCATCGTCAACTTTTATTTTGTTTTCCGCATGACCACAATCATATGCATCCTCTTCTGTTTCTGATAATTCTATTTGCTTATCATTATCTTCTATAGGAAACTCCTCTTGTATCCAGTTGTTTATTTCAACTTCTGTGAAGTTATGTTCTGGACTAATCTCAGATATACTTAAATGTTACAATCGTTAAAAGCTCTGCGTTTTCTTCCTGTATTTTATTTCGTAAAATATTCAATGGCATATTTTCTTCTTCATTCCATTCACTATTGAATGTTAGCAAAGCCTTCCAAGATTTTTTAATATTTGAGGAGGATATTTTACTCCAGGACCTACCTAGAATCTGAATAGCTTTCTTCAAATTGAAAATTTTAAGTTTTAGCTCCAAATTTGTCCCTTTCTCGCCTAGCAAATGGGTGAGTAGTTGTTTTTTGTAGTGTACTTTGATCAAGTTGATAACGTTTTGGTCTAAAGGCTGAATAAGTGCGGTGCAATTGGGTGGTAAATTTATTGCTATAATTAAACCGTCATCGCTTTTTAGTTCCGCAATTGGGTGACACGTCGCGTTATCCAAAAGCAAAATTGCTTTTTGTGGCAGACCTTTCGAAACCAAAAATTCTCTGACCTAAGAAAAGTTATATTTATATGTATATTTTACCAAATGTAGGTTAGAATGTAGATGGAATTAACATACATGGGGAATAAATTCACAATGAAACCAGTCCTTAAAAATGAATGATGTCATCCACGCGTTCTTACTGGATTTGTATATTGCTGGATTATTGAAGATTTTTCGATTTTCCAACCACCAATAAATTCAGTTTGTCTGTGCCATTGGCATTTGCACAAGGCTCTTTACAAACTTTCCTTCCGGGTGCCGTTGCCTCATTACTTGCTACAAGAGTGTGGTTTGGAAGCATCCGATAATATAAGCCGGATTCGTCGGCGTTGTATATTTGATCAAGAGTCAGCCCATGCTTATCCACGTAATCTTTAAATTCTTGTACAAATGGATCAAGAAGATGAGGTTTTGAAGACAGTTTTTCGCCAGTTATTTTTAAAAATCTAATTCCATGTCGACGCTTAAACTTCTTAAACCACACATCACTAGCATTGAAATTTGAATTGGTTGGATCAATTTTGGCATGCAACTGAATTGCTTTTGAGCGTAAAATCTCTGCTGATATTTGGACATGGTTCTCTCTTTGTTTTAAAAACCACTTATAAAGTATTTTTTCCAATCTTGGGTACTCTGATTTCTTTAAAGTGCATCGTTTGCCAGGGCCACTATCAGTTGAGCGTACGAAGTCTTTAAGTAAATTTTCTTGTTTTTTAATGCGATAAACCGAAGATTTATGCAACTTGTAATTTACGCAAATTGATTTTATGGAATCTCCATTTTTAATTTTTCTCAAAATTTCTAATTTTTGAGTAATAGTGGGCTTTTGAACTTTTCCCATATTTAAAGAATGCACTGCACGCAACAAACACGAATAAACTGATAAAATAGAACATGAAAATTATCCAAAGAGAGTCATGTACGAAAAAATTAACGGAAATTCCCGTTGCAACTGCTTATGTTGAAACAAAAAGCATGGCGTAGCATTGCAATTAAACTATAGAAGGGGATATTCCTATTACGTTTAAGAAAAAAATAAAAGTCGCGCAAATAGAACCTTTTGTTTCTCAACTGTCGCCATTATAGAACCTACAATGCTAAAATTTAAGCGGTCGCAATAACCGAATGTTGCGATAATGGGTAGTCGCGAAAACCGAGCGTGCACTGTATATAGTAAATATTTTGTTTTGATAATAAGAAACATTCAATGTAGAAATTTTTTTTTAAGTTCATATAGAGTTTAGTTCATTTCGGGATTAAAAACATTAATTGTAATATAAAAATTAAAATGGAAAAATTAGAAATACAAAAGATGATTTTATAAATTAATAAATAATATATTTTTTGTGTCAGAAAAATAGGGACACTATATCAAGAGAAATATCAAGCCCTTATTTTTAATTACACAGAACATCATTCACTTTTTACTTTTATTTTCCATTCAAAACCCATGCGAATGGACTTACATCAGGCTATTTTAAGAACTTTAAAATTTCGAGAATATTTTATAAATAAACAAATAAACAAATAAACAAATTATGAAAAGGCATAAAATCAATAAAGGTTTCTAACAAAAGTAAAAAAAAAATTATGGAATGGAAAAAATTAAATTTTTCAGGAGTACAAGCAAAAAGTAGTAAAAGAATGTACCTTTAAAAATGTATTTTAAACTTTAACTTATAAAGAAAGGACGAAAGTGGGGTGTATACCTCTTAAAAAGCACTTCTTGTTATTCAAAATTAACTATTAGGAACTTTGGGACATATTAATTCGTTCTTGTACTCTAAAAAATTTGCTTAATTGTCCTATATTTCTCTCTAATTCATACCCAAATTTGTATATAACAATACATACTTTGAAATTTTCATTTTATTTTAAAATTAAAAATATCCTTGAAAATTATAAGCCGACATAAGTGAAAAACACTAAAAACGCCGTTTTACTTTATTTAGCCCTTATATTCGCGAGTATATCGACTTTTAACTGTCGCGGTACATGTTCAGCCATTTAGCGATTTTTATGTTGACGCATGAAATATTAAAAGTTTTGCAGACCATTCCATGCGGTTCCCATTGTGAAAAGTATTTGTATTCATATTGCGATTTTCATTAATACTCACTACCTACCCACCCGCACACACGCATGAAATAAGTTTGCAACAAAGTTTTGAGACTCTAATTACTTCGAGATTAATTTCATAAAAATATGTATGAAATAAAAATGTAAAAGCACTCACAAAATTTGCAAGCGTAGATGTGCAAATATTTTCATTCACATGTATGTATGTTGGTATGAATGTGAACTGGAAAAGAATTCATGAGATGTAAACTTATCGCCTTTAGCAGAGTAATGTAACAAAATTTTCAACTTTGGAACAAGTTGCTCGAGTAAAAGCACTTAGTCGACAAATTAAGTGTAAATGCAAAGCTGAGATGGAAAGCTACAAGTAAATAATGGAATAGGAACAACAATTTAACTCTAATGCCAGTTCGATGGATTGTTAACGTACTATACTCATCATATATAGATATGTGCACAAAGGTATAAGATAATGTGAAACTGAACAAACTGGCAAGACTGCTAATAAGGAGACTTGCCAAACAGAATTTTTCCATTTCGATGCAAAAGGCGGGGATTGATGGGTAGTTGGTTGGTTGGTGCTGGGGCTACGCTATTTCCGTTGACAAGTCGCAAAACTAGATTAAGCACCATAACAATGCAAAACTGCTGGCAAATTGAAAATATGAAGAAACAATAGTAATAAATTCTAACTAAATTAGCTATTCACATTTGTGTACATACAAAAATAAAAGTACGCTTGATGGGAGGCGCCACTGTCAGATTGTTTCAACAGCTGTCAACTGTTGTCATTAGTATTAATCCAAATTTGTTTCAATGTTACAAAGCTGCCCTGCAGGGGAAAGTTGAATTTTACGGTCATATCGATGCGTTTGAAAAAAAAATTTTTGCAGAAGCGGAGGAAAGGAGAGGGTTCCTACAATAAACACTACGAATTATATTTTTTCTCGAACGACCAGTTAAGTCTCCTTTTATTTTAGATCGAAATTAATTTCTATTCCAAAAGACTCAAAAGCGACTAAATTGTCTATTTTTTCATAATTGCAATAAACTAACAGTTTTTATGGGAAATTTTTTCTTCTTCTACATTTCCATACATGTCATATGAACCGAAATTATAATAAAGAGAAGAACAAAACAAGAACACCGAAAAAGTGACGTGATTGAGTGTAATGAATAATTGTAATTATAACAAGGTTTATTGATTGGAAATAAGCAAAAAGTGCTTATGGAATTTGGTTTTCGCAATAGAAACTGTTTTACACGCGCTCAATTACAAACAAATCGCCACGAATATGGAAACATGTTAATTTCATAAAACTTCTGACCTTAAAATTAGATTCTCAACTTTGAGAACCCAAATTTGTTTATACATTGATCAACACATAACCCATATTTCAAGTAATTGCTAACAAACTGATAGACAAATTATAACAAAAAATCCATGAAATGAAATGAATGCGCTTCTTTGGCGGTTGCCATAAATCTTCACCTTACTCAATTATGCATATAATTACTCAATTAATCAGAAAGCAACAAACGAAAGCAAATTTTCAATCTTCAAAGTGTGAATAAGTGAAGAATGCTCTGTCAGAGAGTAGTGATTTAACACAGCAAATGCAGATTAGCTTTGTGCAAAGCTAAGGCGTCAAAACGATTTCAATCAAATCGACAAAATAAATTTAAAATAAAGTGTGATGCATGACAAATTAGTTGAGTAAGCAACAGCAGGTGGCTAAGGATTGTTTTGCTTTGTAGGTGGCACCAACAATAGCAGCGCCGACAATCACCACCTTTGTTACTACCTTGCAGCGCAATAAATTAACTTAAAAGATTTTTATTAGTACTCGTTTTGATTCTAGAATGGCCACTATTTACGCTAACTTTGTTAAAAAATATTAGCAATTGAAAATTGATATTAGTTATTTGATTAAAAGTCTCAACAGATTTTCGATTAAATAAAAATTCAATTTTTGTTATCAGCTAAAAGTTAGCGCCGGCCAATAAAACGACTTTAATGAAAATGCTAGAAGGGTATAGTTTTGTTCAAATTCACAACCGCCACTGATGTCAAAGCAGA